>CAVMGG010000778.1:0-84000 GCA_963680895.1 Fragum sueziense
GCTATTTCCTCATTTTCAGAATTTTTCCCAAAGCCTATATCTTGTGGGGCTTCAATAGGCATCAGTATTAGGTAAAGGGTTAAAATGCAAAAAAGTCAAGATCTGAAAAAAATGACACTATCTTATTTCAGAAATTTCAGACCACCGTGGATCAAGACCTGACCAGTCTGAGCATAACATACAGTCTTATGAAGATCCATGCTTTCAGAAAGTCTTTACACATTTTTTTTAACCCATTACCACACAATGACTCTGACTCCCCATAAAATAATGACCGTGGAAAACATCATGGAAAATGAAGAAATTGCTTGTCACAAGCAATTTCTTCATTTCCCACAATGTTTTCCATCCAAAAAGACCTGAATATAAAAGTTCCATTCACTTAAAATTGTCGTCTGAAGGATCTTTCAATTTGGACCGCCCTAAAATTTTGTCGTTTGGTAATGGGTTAAATAATTGTTCTTGGTATTTTTAAAGAGTGCTTTGACATTCAATGGAACCAAATAGCACTCACAAGAGCCTAGAATGGCGGACGCAAATTGTTGTTCCGGTGACTGTTGTTCTTGTCCTGACTCAACTTCTGGGTCTGTATATCTCTTACTGAACGCTTCCAAGTGGTCTTGTAGATTAAACAGGGTAATATCTTTATCTGCATTCACCTCCCTGGAAAATAAAGAACAAAATTACATTTGTGACCTGTCACTCTAAAAGGGTTCTTATGAGAATAGTGCAGAGTATTGATCCTAGTCAGTCTGCGCAGATTGCGCAGACTGACTAGGATCAAACTTTTCTGTGTTCTATAATTTTCTTAATCTTGTATGTTTCCTCAATCTTAATATACCCTTTACTTTCGAAATATGACATCTGTACGACCTCTTTGGAGTCTTTTGACTTTAGGTTTTTGGACTTCACACAAGGTCAAGCACTGCATGAAAAGAAGAAATGCTGATTACCAGCATTTTCTCCTTTTCTTTCAGTACATTTCATGTTATGACACACCTAGTACCCACTTTTGGTATCATTAATTTATTACTTGCATCACATTTGAATTCAAGCCTTTCCCAAACAAGAGCTGATTTTGACATGAAAAGGTTTTGGAAAACATTGAGACAAAAGAAGAAAATGCTGATAACCAGCATTTTCTCCTTTTGCCTCAATATTTTTGAAGCTATATTGTCCAGAAATCCTATCTGTATCAACATAACTTTGTCGGATGCAGCAGCTTTCAAATTGAACCATCCTAAAATTTTGTCTTTTGGGGAAGGGTTAAACAGGCCTAAAATATCATCAATAGGTAAAGGGTTATAGGACAAATCCAAAGTTAGGGCTTAGTGCAAAACTAATGTAACTACATTTTGTAAAATCTTACAGGAGAGGGAAAAATCTAAGTGACTTTCTCAAAGTTAAAGAGGTAAGATATTCTTAAAATTCTAAATATCTTTCCAATTCTACAAAATTAAAACCCAATATTAGAGCACATGATGTATTCTTTCCTAAAGATTCAGAAAATACAGAAAAATGAATTTCTGAAAAATATGTTGTTACAATAGTTTTGCACCAAACCCTGAATATTAGATTCTAATTTTTTTATTTCAAATCTTAACCCTATATTTTGGGTACTCATACCAATCATCTTGATGAGACAATTCCAATGAGTACCAAAAACATAGGGTTTGACAGACAATAAATGCAATGACATCAATGTTGCATTTTAACCCATTACCAGACGGCAAAATTTTGGACGGTCCTGTCTTAATTCAAAGCTGTTGCAGACAACAATTTTAAGAGCATGGAAATTTACATTACTAGAAGTTTATATTCAGAAAACATTGTGGGAAATGAAGAAATTGCTTGCTACAAGCAATTTCTTCATTTTTCATAATGTTTTCCAAAGCCTTTTCTTTTAAATGAGTCAAAAGGCGTCACTGTGCAGTAATGGGTTAAAAAGTCTTAGTCATTTCCCTCTCTTATCTGTATCTCTGTAATCAATAGCACAACATGCACATAACGGTAACCTTCAAGTACCACTCAAAATTGTTTCTAAATTAACTCTTTCCCAAACCGTAAATCTGTACGATAGATCTAGTTCAATTTCAAAGCAGCTGCAGACAACAAAATGGGTTTTGTTAAAGATAAGATTTGTGTATAATAAAGTTATGAAACTATTGAAGCAAAACGAGAAAATGCTCTTAATCAGCATCTTCTTCTTTTGTCTCGATGCTTTCTCAAGCCTGATCTGTAAGGGACATCAAAAACAGGTCATTTTTGGCAAAGGGTTGATTAATGAAGTGTTTCCATCATACATGCATTTTTTGCACAAAGAAAACACAGTTGAAGTTCAAGTGAAAGTATGTAGAACAAGATGTGTTTGTAAAACATGAATGCCCCCGAAATGGCAATGTTAAGTTTTAATGTTAAGTTTTCAGGTTAAGGGTTGTCATAAGGATTTTATGAATTACCTTGAGAAAGGTCATATTGCATGGAACAGATAAAAATCATTGAAAGAATGTTACATACCAAATTTGAGCTTTGTATGTTGAATACTTTAGGAGAAAAGGCCAATGTTAAGTTTTCGGACAGACAGACAGACAGATGGATGGATGGACAGATAGACGGACAGACACAAGTAAAACCATATGCCCCCGATCTCTGGGTAAGGGGGCATAAATATGCCAAGATCTGGAAAAAAAAAGTTTTTTTCCAAGACCAACCTGAACCCAGTTGCAGTCTGATCGGAACCCATGCTATTTCTTTACATTTGCTACTGACGCAATCCCAGTTAAAGGGGACAATTGATGTCTCCGGCCTTCAATATGTTCTAGCTGCAAATAGTCAACATTATATAAATGCCCTCCACATTTATTTTCATCCAACACCTATAACTAAAAAATGTATCTATAATTTACGTTCGTAAGAACTCCATTTCTTATG
Organism: Fragum sueziense; assembly: GCA_963680895.1. Taxonomy (NCBI): domain Eukaryota; kingdom Metazoa; phylum Mollusca; class Bivalvia; order Cardiida; family Cardiidae; genus Fragum; species Fragum sueziense. The sequence goes on from CAVMGG010000778.1 coordinate 2,932, forward strand.
AAAATCATGTGACAATCAAACTAGGGGGTACGAAAAACCAATGTCTCCGGGTATAAATTCTAACTTTAAAACCAAAAATGTCAATTTCAACAATAAATTATCCTAACAGAAATGTGCCAATCTTGTACAGAAAACATAGTGCTCCAAAACGATACCAAGATTTATATAAAAAATGTAATCCAAAATTTGTAGAACAGCCTCGAGTCGTTGTCTCCAAAATTCAAAAACGTACGGGACACTTTCTTTAATGCTAAGAAACACTGACATAAATCTACATTTAACCCTTTCCCAAACAGCGAGTTTTAGGGCGATCCACTTTAAAAACTGCCACAAAAGACAAAATGGAAGTCATAAAAGATAGAGTTTGTGTAAAATATGGCACAGAAAATATTGAGACAAAAGGAGAAACTGCTGGTTATCAGCAGTTTCTTCTTTTGTTTCAATGTTTTCCCAAGCCTTTTCTATTAGGGACGTCAAAACCAGGTCTTGTTTGGGAAAGGGTTAATGCATTAATCTAGCGTAATCTACTTTAGTATAAATATATATAATCAAAATGAAGTCGTATTTTGATATACTTTTGTCAATATTTTTAAAAAATCAACATCATTCTTAAACAATTTACCGTAATTTTAAACCCGTAACATACGAGGCAAGAACTAAAGTAGCTGTAGTTAAAAATGTGTAACTATAAATAGTTTAATTCTTCAAGTAACATCACCATTCGAAGTGTCTTCAAATATGACAAAAAGAATTATGCCGATTACTATAATAGCATTGATACAGCAGGCCAAATAAAATTGGGTACACATTAAAAAGGGACGTACGAGTCCATAACGTTCGAGGCAATTTTTAATTTTCAGTTTTTAAACTGCTGAAATGGAACGTTTCCTGTGCTTATTTTGTGTGTTTTGGGTTCCTTAAGGACTCCAGTTTAAGCAAAATAGACTTTTAATGCACATAACAGACTGTACACGTACTCGTACTAGTCTCGAACGTTATGGTATTATAATTACGCTTAATTGATACTATTTTTACAATATTGAAGAAAGTTCCACAAAATATGCCGGTGTAACAGGGTAACGTGTCCCCCTGGGTAACGTGTCCCCGGGGACACGTTACCCAGGGGTAACGTGTCCCACCCCCTGGGTAACGTGTCCCCCCCTCTTGGAAATTTTTTTTTTAATCGTATTGTGTATTTTCAATGCATATTTTGTTTCATAATTATTAAATCTTTTAAAATAAGTTATTTTAAACATGAAATTTAAATATTTTTTTTTTTTATTCTTTCACATTTCCAAAGAAGGGAAATATCTAATTGCATTGTAATTTTTTATTAAATCACTTTCTCCAAATATTTTTCAACTATTATTATTACCATTATTAATATTTTGTGATAATACCAAAGGAAATTGCGCAGAAATAATGTGAAAAAATTTTAAGAGGAGAGAGAGGGGGGGACACGTTACCCCTGGGTAACCTGTCCCCGGGGACATGTTACCCAGGCCTGGGTAACGTGTCCCCCCCCCCCCCCCTTTGATTTTTTTCCTTTTTAATTATAATGTATATTTTAATGCCTATTTAGTTTTATAATTATTGAATCTTTTCAAATAAGCTATTTCTAACAAAAAATAAAAGAACTTTATTTTTTTCATTATTTCACTTTTCAATGAGAGGTGGGACAGGCTACCCAGGCCTGAGTAACGTGTACCCCCCTTGGATTTTTTACCTTTTTAATCATAATGTGTATTTTTATATCATTACTAATATTTCGTGATAACACCAAAGGAAATTGCGCAGAAATAATGTGAAAAAATTTTAAGAGGGGGAGGGGGGACACGTTACCCCTGGGTAACCTGTCCCCGGGGACACGTTACCCAGGCCTGGGTAACGTGTCCCCCCCTTTGATTTTTTTCCTTTTTAATTGTAATGTATACTTTTAATACCTATTTAGTTTTATAATCATTAAATCTTTTTGAATAAGCTATTTTTACCAATAAATAAAAGAATTTAATTTTTTTCATTCTTCCACTTTTCAATGAGAGGTGGGACAGGCTACCCAGGCCTGAGTAACGTGTACCCCCCTTGGATTTTTTTCCTTTTTAATCATAATGTGTATTTTTATATCATTATTAAAATTTCGTAATAACACCAAAGGAAATTGCGCAGAAATAATGTGAAAAAATTTTAAGAGGAAGAGAGGGGGACATGTTACCCCTGGGTAACCTGTCCCCGGGGACACGTTACCCAGGCCTGGGTAACGTGTCCCCCCCCTTTTGATTTTTTTCCTTTTTAATTATAATGTATACTTTTAATACCTATTTAGTTTTATAATCATTAAATCTTTTTGAATAAGCTATTTTTACCAATAAATAAAAGAATTTATTTTTTTTCATTCTTCCACTTTTCAATGAGAGGTGGGACAGGCTACCCAGGCCAGAGTAATGTGTACCCCCCTTGGATTTTTTTCCTTTTTAATCATAATGTGTATTTTTATATCATTATTAATATTTCGTGATAACACCAAAGGAAATTGCGCAGAAATAATGTGAAACAAGAGCTGTCACTGTAAGATGACAATGCCCCCGACACCGCTTTGATCGTCATAAGGTCAAGGTCATCCAGGGGTCAAGGTCACCAAAGTATGTGCCTACAGAAAGGTAATGTACCAAGGAATGTTGTGGTAAAGTATGAAGCGAATATGTTAAGTAATAAGGAAGTTATGGCCAATGTTAAAGTTTTTGGACGGAATGACGGACGGACAGACAGACGGACAGACGGACGGACAGACGGACGGACGGACGGACAAGTCAAATTTATGATGCCTCCCTATCGGGGGCATAAAAATTTTAAGAGGAAGAGGGGGGGACACGTTACCCCTGGGTAACCTGTCCCCGGGGACACGTTACCCAGGCCTGGGTAACATGTCCCCCCCCTTTGATTTTTTTCCTTTTTAATTATAATGTATATCTTTAATGCCTATTTAGTTTTATAATTATTGAATCTTTTCAAATAAGCTAAAATTGCACAGAAATAATGTGAAAAAATGGGTAACCTCTCCCCGGGGACACGTTACCCAGGCCTGGGTAGCCTGTCCCACCTCTCATTGAAAAGTGAAAGAATGAAAAAAAAAATAAATTCTTTTATTTATTGGTAAAAATAGCTTATTCAAAAAGATTCAATGATTATAAAACTAAATAGGTATTAAAAATATACATTATAATTAAAAAGGAAAAAAATCAAAGGGGGGGACACGTTACCCAGGCCTGGGTAACGTGTCCCCGGGGACAGGTTACCCAGGGGTAACGTGTTCCCCCTCCCCCTCTTAAAATTTTTTTACATTATTTCTGCGCAATTTCCTTTTGTGTTATCACAAAATATTAATACTGATATAAAAATACACATTATGATTAAAAAGGAAAAAATCCAAGGGGGGTACACGTTACTCTGGCCTGGGTAGCCTGTCCCACCTCTCATTGAAAAGTGAAAGAATAAAAAAAATTAAGTTTTCTTTTTGTTAGAAATAGCTTATTTTAAAATATTCAATAATCATAAAACTAAATAGGCATTAAAATATACATTATAATTAAAAAAGAAAAAAATCAAAGGGGGGGACATGTTACCCAGGCCTGGGTAACATGTCCCCGGGGACAGGTTACCCAGGGGTAACGTGTCCCCCCTCCCTCCTCTTAAAATTTTTTCACATTATTTCTGCGCAATTTCCTTTGGTGTTATCACAAAATATTGATAATGATATAAAAATACACATTTTTATTAAAAAGGAAAAAAATCCAAGGGGGGTACACGTTACTCAGGCCTGGGTAGCCTGTCCCACCTCTCATTGAAAAGTGAAATAATGAAAAAAATTAAGTTCTTTTATTTTTTGTTAGAAATAGCTTATTTTAAGATTCAATAATTATAAAACTGAATAGGCATTAAAATATACATTATAATTAAAAAGGAAAAAAATCAAAGGGGGGGACACGTTACCCAGGCCTGGGTAACATGTCCCCGGGGACAGGTTACCCAGGGGTAACGTGTCCCCCCCCCCCTCCCTCCTCTTAAAATTTTTTCACATTATTTCTGCGCAATTTCCTTTGGTATTATCACAAAATATTAATAATGGTAATAATAATAGTTGAAAAATATTTGGAGAAAGTGATTTAATAAAAAATTACAATGCAATTAGATATTTTCCTTCTTTGGAAATGTGAAAGAATAAAAAAAAATTAAATATTTAAATTTCATGTTTAAAATAACTTATTTTAAAAGAATAAATAATTATGAAACAAAATATGCATTAAAAATACACAATAATGTTAAAAAAAAAAATTCCAATGGGGGGGACACGTTACCCAGGGGGTGGGACACGTTACCCAGGGTCATTACCCTGGGTAACGTGTCCCCGGGGACACGTTACCCCTGGGTAACGTGTCCCCGGGGACACGTTACCCAGGGGACATGTTACCCTGGGACACCGGTTTTCGTTGATATATATAGGAATATATTCATACCATATACATTACACTAGATTGATGCATTAAAATAGACTATTTCAGCGGTTTTTACCTTTATAAAAAGTGTCCCGTACGTCTTCGTATATTAGATCCATCAGAGGTAAGGATGTCTAGCAAATTTTGGATAACATTTCACTTAATTAAGAAGTAATTACACATACCTCATGTGTCAAAACAATACGAACATCTCAACTTTTATAAATTGAAACTAATTTTGCTAGGAAGTTTTAATTTGTAAAACAACAAACCCAGATGGCTTATAGAGTTGTATTTATTTTCATTTATTCATTTCATAACAATTTTTTTGACAAAGTGTCTGGCAAATGGATATTGACTGATAATATTATGATTTGATTGAAAAGGTAATAACACAAAGGCTGTGATGTTAAAGAAAAGAAAGCATATTACGTACGGGACAAGCTGTAGTTACGTTCGGGACAGACCAGTTTTAAACTATTGTTGATTTGTAACAACTCATTGACTTTCCATTTCGGTATATCGATTAAGGGAATAACTCATTGCTTTTGTTTAACAATACGAGAGACAATTAAAGGTTGTTTGGTGTATTTTAGAAGAGTTGGAAGTAGTCAACGTTCTAAAACAAGAGCTTCGCAGAGCGGCGCATATACGCCCGAGAGGGGCTTGTCAGTAAAATTGGCCATTTTTTCGATTCAAGGGCAGATAATTAAAACATGAAAAGTTATCAAAATTTTGTTTGCACAATAAAACACCAGAGATTCATTGTGGCTAGTTTGATTAAATTCTGGTTGAAACTGTAGAAGTTGCACACAGGAGAAAATGGACATTTTTGAGAAAATGGGCATTTTTTCTTAAATTCAAGGGCAGATAATTCAAGAACGAAAACAGTTATCTAAATTCCGTAAGCAGTATGCACAACTAAACACCATGGAGATTCATTGTGGCAAGTTTGATCAAATTCTGATCAAAACTGTAGGAGGAGTTGCGCACACAAGAAAATGGGCATTTTTTTAATTCAAGGGCAGATAATTCAAGAACGAAAAGAGTTAATTAAATTCCGTAAGCGGGATGCACAACTAGACACCATTGAGATTCATTGTGGCAAGTTTGATTGAATTCCGATCAAAACTGTAGGAGGAGTTGCGCACACAAGAAATTGCTAACGGACGGACGGACAGACGGACGGACGGACGGACAGACGGACAGACAGACGAGCGGGGCCATAACATAATACGACCCTTCGGGCGTATAATAAAGGAATTATACAAGGATGGCCGTTTTGTATTTTCATTCGCATAGGTACAATTCGCCATTTTCACCCATATTGTCAATTGATTCACATTTTACAAACAAATGCTCATCAAAATGTATCGGATTTATTATTCTTTATGCATTACTTAATGTGAAATTAGACACACATTTCACAAAGGGGTCTATTTAAAATACGTAGCTTTTTATGCACACATTTGATCATTTAACAGTCTATAAATCCAAAACTAAGCAAGCCCAGTTGACAAAACAAGAGAAATTTGTGCAGAAGATGTGATCCATGAAGAAAATTTGTCCAGAATGAGTGAATGGTAAAATGAAAAATTTCGAAAAAAATTTAGTCAATTGTCCACTTTAACTGGGATTGCGTCTACTACATTTGCTACTTGTCATGAAGAAACAAGAAAAGAACAACTTGGATTTTGATTGGACCATAATTATGTATATGCAGGCTGATCTAGATCCCTGGTAGTCTAAAATGCTATTAACAGCAAAATTGTAGACTGGTCCAAATTCAAAGATGGTGCAGACGACAATTTCAAGTTGATGAAATTTTCAAAATCTTTCAATTTTGAGTCGGAAAACATTGTGGAAAATGAAGAAATTGCTTGTCACAAAATTTTGGGGTGCTCCAATTTGAAAGCTGCTGCAAACAACAAAATTGATGTTGATAAATGTAGGATTTTGGTATAATATAACTCAGAAAATATTGAGGCAAAAGGAGAAAATGCTGATTATCAGCATTTTCTTCTTTTGCCTAAATGTTTTCCCAAGCCTTTTCCAATAGGGACGTCAAAACCAGGTCTTGTTTGGAAAAGGGTCAATCCATTACCAGACAGCTAAACTTTAGACTTGACCAAATTCAAAGATGTTGCAGACTAAAATTCCATGTGTATGAAATGTTACTTTTTTTGTCTTTCTTAGTAGAAAACATTTTGGGAAATGAATGCTTGTCATAAGCAATTTCTTCATTTCCCAAAATGTTTTCCAAAGCCGGGATCTTGTAGGGCGTCAAAAGGTGTCACTGTGTGGTAATTAAATAAGACCCTTTTTCCATGGCAGACAGCCATGCATGCAGCGAGCCAGTTACCAGGAAAGGAGCCCACAGACGTGGAATATGCTTCTACCCCTGCATGTTAAACATGAAACCCGTGAGTGAGTGAGTGAGTTTCCAAAACACAGCTCTTAATATCATACCTCAAGTAGCGCTCAAAATTGTTTCTAGTATTGAACAATGAAGGGTTTCCAGTCATCCGGTCATTCAGAACATCAGAAATGAACAGATGTACAAGATTATCCGAGGCACAACGAGAATCGTCTCTCAGTCGATAACACAGAGCATATCTGTCCTTTGGCTCTTTATATTTGTCTTTTGCCACCTTTGTTCGTAGAAAAGTGACCTGCCACCATTGTTTGAACAGCGTGATCGGTCCTCGACATTTCTGTGGGCGTCTTGACACGATATCTATCAATTCACCTGAAAGTGAACAAAAGAGAATTTATTTAGTTAACATTTTGCATAATCATTTTTGCTTAAATAATAAATGATATATTTCTTTTGCGAAAAAAGAAAATCCTATTGGAATAGAGCAGCATTGGAGATAACATAAATTGATGATTTATCATAAAATACTACATGTGTTGTATAACTACTTCGCTTTTTAACACCAACGGGCATAAAAAGATCTAAAAGCTTTTCCCAAACAGGACCTTGTTTTTACATGCCCGGCAACAAAAAGCTTGGTACAACACAGATTTTTCTCCTCCTGCCTCAATATTTTCTGCCCCCTTTTATACAAATTCCATCTTTACCTACATACATTTTGTTGTCTGCAGTAATTTCCAAATTGAACCACCCTAAAATTTTGCCATTTCGGACAAACTTAAAACCCCATTTAATTAATCAAACTTTCTCATGAACTCACCAGTTTTCAATTTGGGTTTTTCATAACTGACCAAACTTTTTCCACCATTAACATCTGAAACTTCTTTATAGCCGAGCCACTGCATGTCATCGCCATCCGCTTCATCTTCTTCATCATCAGAGTCTAATACCTGAAGTTAGATTTGGTTATAAAAGGGATAATATTGAGGCAAAATAATAAAACTGCAGCTTTTTTAACAAAAACCTCATAACTGCAGCTTAAAACAAGCTGCAGTTACGAGGTTTTTGTTGAAAAGCAAAGGAATACTGGTCATCTACTTTTTAAAATATCTGAAAATTCTCTATAGCCAAGCCACTGAATGTCATCTCCTTCTTCACCTTAGGCCTAATAAAAAAATATCTGTGTTTCGGGTTTCCCGACCCTACCTAGAAAATACCGCCGACCCTAAAGTTTTTTTTTCGCCTGTCTCCAAGAAAAAATCGGGGATGTCCTTTTTGCGAATTGGAAGGGAAATTCCTTGCGCTAAAAATAGAATTCTGTACTCGGTTGTAACCGTGACCCTGTCGGAAAATTACGAGAAATAGCGAATGCAATATTCGTTCATGGGAGATCAATAACTCTTAACTTTAGGCTCGCCAACCGTTCGATACGAGATTCTTATCTCTGACTAACAAATTCCTTTGTTCGTATTACTCCGCGACCGGAAACCGTTAATTGGATTAATCGGCGTTTTTCCTTCGTTGTGTACAGCGGTTGACCTTGACCTCAAAATAATTTTCAACTCAGTAAGTTATTCAGACACAGGTCGAATATTTATCGAAACTTTATCAGAAAAATGAAACAATCGGATGCTTATGATGTTGTGAAAAAAACTAATTTGATCCATTAAGTCTGGCTGTTAACTCAAATGACTGTGACTACCGATGAAGGTGAAGAATCTCCTCGGAGATTTTTTTCAAAACGAAAGTAGATAGACTTCACTCTCCGAGCCAGTAAAAACGGCGAGCGATTTACAAAAATTATAAAAAAAAATCGTAGACCAAAAGAAAAATTAGCGTTGATCTTTATGAAAAAATTGTTGCTGACAGGATATCCTCTGATGCATCCTGGCTATATCATGGCTAGAAATTGTCTGTAAGCAAGGATACAAGGATTGCCAGGACCATTTTGATTGTCTCGAGTCACACTTTTTTTTACAATTTACATGTGATAAGCTAATTATTGTCTCCTACTGCGTAAACTAAAACCTATCTATAGCCTATGGGTAAATCTCAACATATTTCAGTTTTCACAATCAAATGTGTTAACCCAAATGCCAAAACTTATTAACTTACCACTTCTATTATAACAACTTCCAAGTTAAGGAAGGGGTAAATGCAATAACCTTGTTAAATGTTCCCCATATTGTCCCCAAACTTAGTGTTGGCATGATTTATACACTTTCTACCAACATCCTTTGACTTCCGCTTTATTCCCTGCGATATTTGTAAAATAAAGTTGGTAACTCACTGTCTTGGGCTGGGACTCATTGTTTCAAACCTACTTCAGATTTCAAAATGAACCACTGTATTTCTATTTTCTTTTTTGTTTCTTTAAATTATAATCCTCAAGTATAACTGCAAACTGAAGTGAACAACAAGTATAAAGTTCTACAAACAGCACCAAACTGAAGAGAACAAACATTGCATATCGCATGTTGTTTTAATGCAAATGCATTCATTACAACTTACAATGTAGATCTATCATTCACAAAAAAAAAAAAAAAAAAAAAAAAAAAAAAATCCTACCTACCCTACCTAGAATTTTTCAGAGTGAAACCCTAAACACAGATATTTTTTTATTAGGCCTTAATCATCATCAGAGTCTAATACCTGCAATTAGAACAGTGTTCGTTATAAAGGGTGGGTCATGACAAAAATGGCCCCTTAAAACCAAAATGACCCCTAAAAGCCAAAATGAACCTCTTCAAAACAAAGCCTGGACCCACTGATAATATCTGAAACTTCTTTGCAAGCTGAGCCAATATAGATCATATTGAGGCAAAAGGATAAAATTGCTGCTTTTTAAACAAAAACCTTGTAAATGCAGCTAAAAACAAGCTGCAGTTATGAGGTTTTTGTTGAAAAGCAACTGAATGCTGGTCATCTGAAACTTCTCTATATCTGAGCCATTGCATGTCATCTCCATCTTCATATTCTTTGTTATCCGAGTCTAATACCTGAAATCAGATTTTGTATCAGGCCACCGCGGACGGCAAATCTGTCATTATTCGCCATCTTTTAGTAAGAATTATGCTTCTCTGCCAATTTACATCCCACTATCCTTAAATAAATCGACTAGTATTTCGTCGGTGTAAATCAAATATTAGGTTAGTTATTGAAGAATTCAAGATTTTATAAAATTATGTCAACTGATCCTCCATCATGCAAAAATTTGGGGAAGTTTCTAGTTAGCCGGTCCCCAAACTAAATGGTGGCCAGTAAAGTGATAAAATAGAGTATTTTTTCATCAATAAAGAAGAAAATGGGCGGGGGCGTGGGGGCAGCAGCCCCTATAAATAATTCCAAAATAGAATATAGCGGGGGTGTGGGGGCAGCAGCCCCCCAAAATACTTCTTAGTAAATAGGGACCGATATACTAGATGTGTTCCAAAATTTCTTATTTTCCCGACATTTTGTCTCTGTATCTTTTACGGTCGAGCATAATATCATGAAAATATCAGTCGAATTACGGAATATAATGCAAAAAGAGGTAAAGACACATTTATTACAATCAATATGTCACATATGCAATTCAAGCCGTTGTACAAGAGTAAATATTTCTTGTCAGGCTTTTAAACAGGACTAGACAAACGATTGTACAAAAATGAAACAAGAGGACCATGATGGTCCTATATCGCTCACTTGAACCAAAATGATATATATGAGCCACAATTTTGTTCAATTCAATTAATATTTACGACTGTAGGTCTGAAAAAAAACTTATGGTCAATAACGTTGTGAAAATCGAACTCGTCCGAGATCTTATGGTGCCCAACATTGTGTCCAAGTTTTGTCTTGATTGAAAAATAATTGTAAATTTTAGAGTGTAAACAAGGTCGAAAACAGCCAAAAAGGGCAATTTTGTCAAATTCAAGGGCAAGTAAGTCTCGACTTTCTGATCAGATCAGACTGAAAATCGAAATGACCAAAGATCTTATAATCCCCAACATTGTATCCAAGTTTTGTCCTGATTGATTCATATTTGTAGATTCTAGAGTGTAAACGAGGTCAAAAACAGCCGAAAATGGCAATTTTGTCAAATTCAAGGGCACGTAACTCTCAACTTTCTGAAAAAGATCAGACTGAAAATCTAGCTCATTAAAGATCTTATGGTCTCCAACATTGTGTTCAAGTTTTGTCTTGATTGATTCATAATTGTACATTCTAGAGAATAAAGAAGGTCGAAAACAGCCGAAAATGGCAATTTTGTCAAATTCAAGGGCACATAACTCTTTACTTTCTAAACAGATCAGACTGAAAATAGTACTCATCAAAGATCTTATGGTCCCAAACATTGTGTCTAAGTTTTGTCTTGATTGATTCATAATTGTAGATTCTAGAGGGTAAACAAGGTCGAAAACGGCCTAAAATGGCAATTTTGTCGAATTCAAGGGCACATAACTCTTGTCTTTCATCAAAGATCTTATGGTCTCAACATTATGTCTAAGTTTTGTCTTGATTGATAAATATTTGTTGATGCTAGAGTGTTAACAAATTAAAAAGTAGCTATTTTTGACGTTCAAGGGCACATAACTCCTGACTTCCTAGTCCGATCTGACCCAAAATCGAACTCATTCAAGATTCAAGAACTTATGGTCTCTAACATTATGTCCAAGTTTTGTCTTGATTGATCAATATTTGTAGATGCTAGAGTGTTAACAAATTAAAAAGAAGCTATTTTTGACGTTCAAGGGCACATAACTCCTGACTTCCTGGTCCGATCTGACCCAAAATCGATCTTATCCGAGAACTTATAGTCATACATGTTTTGTTAAAGTTTGGTATAGATTGGTCAATATTTGTAGATGCTAGAGTGTTAACAAATTAAAAAGTAGCTATTTTTGACGTTCAAGGGCACATAACTCCTGACTTCCTGGTCCGATCTGACCCAAAATCATCGAACTCATCCGAGAACTTATGGTCATATGGTGAGTATACCTAATACCGGCGTATACGAAATACCGGTGATCGTCGAAATATCAGAATAACCAACATGTGCACCAATGAAAACACTCGCTTCCGTTCACTGTTATTTGTTTTGATACGGATTGCTGAACAATGTCCAGTTTTGTCTACAAAATTACCCAAATTGATGAAGGAAAAGGTCTGTCTAATCAAAGAATTCCATAGATAAACGATTCTTCATCTCTGATGATAAAATCTCCCTTAAAATGATATAGAAATACTGAACTGACAACAGTGACATCTGTCGGCTGCTACATGACCTTCACCCTTTTTCTCGTGAAAGGATGTCACGTGATTGCCTTATTTGGATTGAAAAAAATCTATCCAAAACCAAATCGCCGGTAATTCGGTGTTTTCATTTACATATGAAGGTCTTCGCCTCGTGAGTAAAGAACCACATAAAAGATTTGACAAGCTCTTTTTTGCATTGAAAATAATCATTAATTGTCAAAGAGATATTAAATCAGTATTTTAGACACAAAATTGTACAGCCAGTATGGGTAAAGAAAATATTTCATGGTTATTTTCCTAACATCAACGGTATTCAGTGACTGGGAAAGGCCTGCGCCATAGGCCATAGTCACATTGAAATCCCAAATGTCACATTGTTTTAGTCAATGAGTGGGTCCTTGTCCGATTGAATTTTGTTGTAGTCAAGAAAGGAGAAATTTTACTCTATATTTGTCACATCAGTTTTCAAAATGTCACATTGATTTTCTAAGAGGATGGGCCATTGTCACATTAAAAAAATGTTTAACAAAATCACTGGGTATTACGTATTCCCAGCCAGGGGTCTTGCTACCAGTTTTTGTTTGGGGCCAGGGGCCAGTGAAATTGGGAAAAATAGCAACATTTTTACCTTAATTAGGAAAAACTAAAACAAGTTTGTATTCATACTGTCACTCAGTTTCAGCTGCAAATTAGACTCTTGTAATGTAAAATGCATTTGCACATACTCTTGTTTAAGAATCTAATCTAAAACTGTCTTCAAAATGTTTGAAAATGAAGATGAGGTCTTAACAAGGGGCATTCTGGGTCCTCATTGGGAATTTTCACCAGAGAATTGGGAAAAAAAGATACTTTTTGCCATTGGGAATGGGGCCCATTAACGGCCCCAAATTTTGGCAAACGAGACCCCTGCCAGCATACATGTTTTGTTCAAGTTTAGTTAAGATTGGTCAATATTTAACTGGTACCATTCCCCTGGATTGGTCAAGAGCAAATGTATGCCCTGTTTACAAAAAAGGTGACACTAGTGACCCGGCAAATTATCGCCCAATTTCATTAACATGCATACTTTGCAAAACTTTAGAGCACATAGTTGCCTCACACCTTACAACTCATTTCACAAGACATAACATACTATACAACTTACAACATGGATTCAGAGAAAAAAGATCTTGTGAAACACAATTGATTGAACTAACTGACTATATTGTTAATAATCTCTATTCTGGTAAACAAACAGATCTCATACTTTTAGACTTTTCCAAAGCTTTTGATAAAGTGAATCATCTCAAACTTCTGCACACCCTCCAAGAACATGGCGTCTGCCCCCAGATAGTAACTTGGATCAGTTCTTTCCTGCTAGGTCGCAGCCAGACAGTGGTCGTAGATGGGGATTGCTCTTCAGAAGTACCCGTTACATCAGGGGTACCCCAAGGGTCAGTCCTGGGGCCCCTATGCTTCCTGCTGTACATAAATGAGCTACCATCGTCAGTCCTGCGGTCCCAGGTTAGATTATTTGCGGACGATACAGCTGTGTACCTAACCATAGACTCCAAATCTGACCCTCAAACACTCCAACATGATCTTGACAGCATGGTGACCTGGGAGAAAGAGATGGACATGGAGTTTAATCCTTCCAAGTGCCAAGTTATCCACATCACTAAAAACAAAACTATCATTAAACATCAATACATATATAATTATACTCCATGGCCAAATCCTAGAATCTGTCTCTAATGCCAAATACCTGGGCCTAGACATAGCATCCGACCTCAGCTTTAATGCCCATATATCAAGAATAACATCCACGGCAAATAGATCCCTTGGCTTCATTAAAAGAAACATAACAACAAAGAATAAGAAGGTCAGAGAGTTGGCTTACAAGTCTATGGTCAGGCCACAGGTTGAGTATGCCTCTTGCGTATGGAGTCCATACACAAAGGCAAACATCTCAAAGGTTGAGATGATACAAAGACGGGCAGCACGATGGGTTATGAACGACTACTCCCCTCTCTCGAGTGTTTCAGCCATGCAGGAACATCTAGGCTGGCGTTCGCTTGAACATCGCAGACTGGACAGCAGGTTAATAATGTTTTATAAGATATATCATAATTTAGTTGCAGTAAATCTCCCACCCTATATTCAAGCCCCCTGTAGATTTACAAGACACATGCATCCCCTATCCCTTAGACAATTACAAGTACCAACTGATTATCACAAATTCTCATTTTTCCCCCACAGTGTTGTACTATGGAATAAGCTTCCTAGTCACATTGCTACCCTGCCCGATCTTGATCATTTCAAGCGGGCAGTGGTAAAACTGCAGTATTAGTCTGACTCTCAATGTTTTATCTTCTTATCTTTTACCCTCTTTCTCACAACTAACATTTTAACCTGACTTTATATCTTTTTATCAGCTTCATTTTCCCTGACATATTTCCTGTCAGGTTTTACTTTTACATTCACTACCTACTAACAATCCGACGTGCACCTATGTCCTGCCTGTAACACTCGCGAGAGGGGTTGGCAGTAAACAGAGATAGATAACAGAGATAGATATTTGTGGATGCTAGAGTGTTAACAACAAATTGTGGACAGACGGACGGTCGGACAGACGCCGACGGACGAAAAGCGACCACAATAGCTCACCTTGAGCACTTCGTGCTCAGGTGAGCTAAAAACCGGGGGCCGAATTGACCTTTTGTGCAAGGTCTGCAAGCTTCAACTTAATCGTGTGTCGCAAGTAAAAAACTAACTAACTCGCTCAATTTGATACTCTACAAACGTTCCTGTGATTAGTTTGTCTCTTTCCTCCATTTCATCTTAAATTTTAAGCGGTTACTTTTGTTTCATTTTCATTTTAGATTTGTTTTCACCGGAAGGGAACCAACCACTGGTTCGGACACTTCGGTATTTTCCGTTACCAGACGGAAATAAACGAACAGAAAATGAAGAAAAAACTTCACGTTTATAAGCTTCTTTTTGTGATAATGGATGTACAAAACAAATAAAACGCACATTTTTAAATTATTTAAATTATTTGTTGGCATACCTCCTACTTTTTTTGGATAAAATCATAAATAGTCAGAAAAAAAGGGAACCAACCAGCTTCATTATTCATTTCCGCCACGTGAAAAGGGAAAAATGGAGACTTCAAATAAAGAAGAAATATTGAGTTCAATCGTTGAATACTTGAAAAGGAATCTTAAAGATGTAGCAGACGCTTGCATCAAAGTATCACCAAAGGTATAGTAAGTCAGTAACTTTAAGAAACCAACTGAAGTTTTAGGTTGATCCAACTAAGTTAGGAAACCTTCCTGTGGCTCTCTGCCCCAGGGATTTTCATCCAAGCCTGTCGCAATATATTGGGTGTATTAGTTCACCTACTCTGTATGAGTTCACTTAAATGTAATTTGTTGTCTGCAGCTTAATGAAATTGGAACAGTTAAATAAGGTTGGTAAGATTCAGGGTTTTCATTAAGAGGCGGCAGGCGGCCAAATTGACCGCCTAATATCAAATTTCTGCCGCCTAGAATCGTTTGACAAGCAGTGCTGCCCCTTTGACCCCTGCTGAGGCAAGGACCCCCCAGCCTCCTGCAGTTCCTCTTCAGCCTCCTACTTCAAATCTTATTGAAAACCCTGAAGATTTCCAGATTGCGCAATATTGCCTAATTGGATAATCTTTCCCAATCATGATGCTTGCAAGAAACATTGTGACATTTGGTGGACTCGTGACCAGGGCCCTGTATTACTAAACATCTTACGATCAAGTTTTTGTGTAAACTGTGTAACAAGACATCTGATTGCACGAGAAATCCGATTGAGCCAATCAGGGCTGTTGTTACAAGTAATCATCCAAAAATCAAACGTACGATTGTTAGTAATACGGGTCCCAGGTGCCCGGCTAGATCATAGGTTAGAGACAGAGTGTCCGACTATTAATCCGGTGATTGGGTTTGTGTTACGCGTTGGAGGTGTCAGGGTTTTTTTGTACTAAGAAATTGGAGCCGAATATCTGTCCCTTCCCCTCTGGGAATTTTTCCCCAAAATTGTAATTTTCCCCTCATAAATCAATGTTTTAACCTTTAAAATGTACTCCCATGGGAGTATATTTGTTTACAACCAAAGATCTTCAGTTTATAAGCTTACAGATGACTTTCAAAATTTATCTTCTTTGTTTTCTGAAACACTTAGAAGCATTTTCTGTATTCAAGCACAAAAAAAAACATGCTTGAAAATTTTTCCCCTATAAGAGCTCATTCGACACATTTTTCCCCAAATCAAGGGCCCCGGGCCCCTTCCCCTAACCATTATGATAAAAAGAACCCCTGGGTGTGATGATTCACTCTTCTTAAATACATACAGTATTAACTTATGAAAAAATAAAAAGTCAAGCTCGAACTGCCCTGTGACTTTTTATCCAATCTTAAAATCTCACAAACTTGTTAATTTTATGCTTTTTGGGAAAGGGTGAATTAAATTTAAATGTTAGCGATAAAAACGGAAAATTGATTTTGTAAAAATCGATCAGATTATCTGGTTTGGTTGCTATCTTTGAGGTCTACGAACACTTTTTCAGTTCATTTCATTGAAATTCATTGAAAAATAACGAAGTTATTGAGGTTTAAAGTTTGCAGATTACCTCCCCTATTCTGTCACTTGATTTCATGTTTCAAGTTAAAGTACACAAATGCGCTAATAGATACTCAAATGCGCTCATATCCACAATAAAGCAGGCTATTAGAACTCCTAATTCCACTTGTCAAAACACAGTGCAAGTTAAAAATGAGCAGTACTTTCAACATTTTGTCATGAAAATGAACAAGGGTGGTTGCCTCCCTTGATTCCATCCGTTGATATCGCTATAAATGTAGCCCATTGAACATCATTTTTAAACTTTGTATTACTTCAGTTGAATGAGAAGGGAGCTTCAAAGATTCCAAAGCTTGAAGAGGTCTGGACAAGGTAGGCTTAATCAACAACTAGAGGTGCTTTCTTAACCTGTTCCGGCATGCTGACGCCTTTTGACGCTCCACAAGATAAATTATTTGGAAAACATAGTGGAAAGTAAAGAAATTTCTTGTCACAAGCAATTTCTTTATTTCCCACAATGTTTTCCACCCAAAAGTAAAAAAATGTGAAATTTCAATGATACACTCAAAATTGTCTGCTAAATCTTTGGAGTTGGAGCAGTCCAAAATTCTGTTGTCTGGTAATGGGTTAATTTGAGAGAGATTTTTTAAGATAACTTGATTCCTTAAGCTGATTTAAGATAATGTTCTTAAGATTTATATGCTGCTCAACGGAAGACGCCATTATGGAACCCAATCAATGTAGAGAAAATATTCTGAGTTCTTCAGAATGCATCATGATTTATAAATCATAGCTTTCTCAATAATCCATACTTTATATAAAAAATTATATTGACCCCGGAATGACCTACCTCATTTAAATAATTGCAAATTTCAAAACAGGTAAATCAGGTTAAACACGTAATTATCGAAGAACGTTATGTTAGATATTTGTAATGTAACATGAATTTACACCAGTCTGGTTAGCTCAATAGGGTACACGTTGGATTTGAAACCTATGGGATCCAGGTTCGAATACCTAGTAGGATCATTTCTTTTACTTATCCCAAGGATTTTTTTTTACCTTTCTTATGCACATTACCCTATTCGAACCATAAGGATCACATTTTTATGCTTTTTCCAAATAAAGTAAGCATGATTAATAAATAATGACTTGAAATATTGACAGTGGTAGATAGACGTGTAAAGAACCCCCGCGGACGACTAATGTCACAAACAAGCCACAGGCCTTTGGACCAAGAGCAAAAGAAATAGTTTTTAATGACCCAAGTTAATTTGTGAAATAGCAGCAGAACTGCAACAGAAATCAATCTTCCACATAATCACTGTGTAAAAGCGTACAGTCGCGTGTATCGGAAGTTGCATCTAACTGTACGCAAAATATCACTAGTGCTGATAAACAAGTTGATAATTTGGCTTTTTAAAAGTATATAAGTAAAAATCGGAACAATCTTTTTTTATGCGATTTTCAACGTTGTGGGGTAGACTAAATTTACTTTCATTTCAGCAGTGACGATTTCTCGATCGGTGTCTATTTTGTTTATAAAATTGGATTTTACCTGTCAAATCACTGGTTTGTCCTGTTTTTCATCGTGCTAACTCGTGCAATTTTGACTGCAATCGCGTGATCTACACAATAATATACGCTTAAACTTGTACCTGGTAATAGCTAAACCTCTCTGCTATTGTGTCCGTCGGTTGTATGCTCGTATGCACATTGTTTCACAAAGATATTGGCTTTTGAATAAGACTGGTGTATTTCTTCCGACTGTACGCCTAGTGCAAACTGTACAGCATCATTAGTGCAGTTTGAGGAACATGTATCTGTACGCCTAGTGCCGTTATGTCATTCCGTATATGTTGTAATCGATTGAAAAAGTGGAATCAATTTTCGTTTGAAAAGCTTTGAGATGACATTTGATCAACCATTCATTGCTTTATTCAAAGATATTACATTTGCAATGCGTGTTTATGCAAAATTACTACATGTGATTACATCAAAACGATCTGGTCTCAAACAAGTCGACAGCAAATATGACCACGAATTGCTCGAAAACAGTTGTCCAAACACGCGTAAAAGCGACAGACGTAGGCGTAGACGCAGTAGATGTTCTGTAGATGAGTTTATATAGTAAATATTAGTGACAAATCAGAGAAGTAGTTGGAAGTGATTTAGCACCCCGTTTAATACTACTGCAGTTACTATGCGTTGGTTTATACAAAGCCATGTGTTCAATGCAATTCTCTCAACAGCACAAAAGCAACATCCCAAACCTTATGTACCACCAGTTAAACATCCTACCTAGCCGATTCGTCCTATGGCGAGACAATCATTCTAGTCAAAATGACGAAAGGATATTGATAGAGTCGGGATTCAAACCCTTGGATCAATTTCCTTGAATGATTTATTGGATCAAGCGACAGATGGTAGCTAGTCAGGGCGTATGTTAAAAAGTGTAGATAATTTTCATTTTTTATTGCCCATTTGAGTCTGGATTTTAACGCTCTAGAACAAAAGTTTGAAATTCCGATGCTATGGTATATGTACGCCATCGAAGGTATTCGTCTATTGGTATTATCTCGGTCTGTCCATACGGTAGTGTGGTCACAGTCTCGCGTTAAAAATACTGCCTCTATCTAATTCTATGTAAAAACGAGTAATTTACAAACGGCATTTTCAGCCTAAATAACACATTAAATTGCCAAAAAGTGTGTAAAACTTAAAGCTAAATAGTTATATTTTATTATGATAAAATACTTTTACCTTATACACGTTCTTTTCGTGTTAAATCCAGGGTGTCCGATCACGTAGAAATGTACGTGAATCCCGTAAGATCAACAAAAATCACGCACTACTTTTTCACCCAGAACGTCTAAGAACGTACGCAAAATGAATCCTGTATCATGTATAAAAATAAGATGAGTGAGATGACAACCCCTGTTGTTAACGAAAGAAAAAACAAGTTTGTTAGCCGAGTAATAAAATCGAATCTGCTAAATTTAGTCATTTGGGTCCCTCTATTTTTTCCAATATAATTGCAGTTTACCAAGATGCTGCGTTTTTGCCATTTTATTCGACCAGAACGCTTGAAAAATACCGCGTCTGCATGATCATGGCATCTAAACAACAGTCTGAATTTTCAAATGCACTAAATCAGAAAATCAACATAAATAGGGGGAAACAACGAGGGAAACACTGACTCAATCTGGACTATCATTCATTATGGAATCCAAATTCAACGTTCATTGCTCAGCCAGTTCGGACAGAGAAAAGGGAACAATGCCGATATTAGAGGCTTGGTTGAAAATAGTTATGAGATCGTAGCCACAAACTTGATGATAGATATATCGGTTTGTGATCAAAAGTTGAAAACTGCTTTAGGCTTCTGAAAACATTCCGAATTTGATTGATTCGCAGGTAATCAAAAGAAAAAAATGCTGAACAAAACGCCCCAACTCTTTCCCAAAGAGGAATTAGTTTTAACATTCCTGGTAGAAATAGTTTGGATTAAGTTGACATTGAGGAAAAACAGGAGAAACTTCTGACAATCAGCAAATGTATATATTCATTTTTTAGTCAAACCCTTTTTAGCTCACCTGAGCACGAATGTGCTCATGGTGAGCTATTGTGATACCGCTGTGTCCGGCGTCCGGCGTCCGTCGTCCGTCGTCCGTCAAACTTTGCCTTGTGTGCACTCTAGAGGCCACATTTTTTGCCCAATCAACCTGAAATTTGCTCAGAATGATTATCTTGATGAAATCTCGGACAAGTTCGAAATTGGGTCATCTGGGGTCAAAAACTAGGTCACGGGGTCAAATCTTAGAAAAACCTTGTGTGCACTCTAGAGGCCACATTTTTTGCCCAATCAACCTGAAATTTGCTCAGAATGATTGTCTTGATAAAATCTCGGACAAGTTTGAAATTGGGTCATCTGGGGTCAAAAACTAGGTCACAGGGTCAAATCTTAGAAAAACCTTGTGTGCACTATAGAGGTCACATTTTTTGCCCAATCAACCTGAAATTTGCTCAGAATGATTGTCTTGATAAAATCTCGGACAAGTTCCAAATTGGGTCATCTGGGGTCAAAAACTAGGTCACGGGGTCAAATCTTAGAAAAACCTTGTGTGCACTCTAGAGGCCACATTTTTTGCCCAATCAACTTAAAATTTGCTCAGAATAATTGTCTTGATAAAATATCGGACAAGTTCCAAATTGGGTCATCTTGGGTCAAAAACTAGGTCACTGGGTCAAATCTTAGAAAAACCTTGTGTGCACTCTAGAGGCCACATTTTTTGCCCAATCAACCTGAAATTTGCTCAGAATGATTGTTTTGGTGAAATCTTGTACAAGTTTGAAATTGGGTTACCTGGGGTCAAAAACTAGGTCACGGGGTCAAATCTTAGAAAAACCTTGTGTGCACTATAGAGGCCACATTTTTTGCCCAATCAACCTGAAAATTGATCAGAATTATTGTCTGGATAAAATCTCAGACAAGTTCGAAATTGGGTCATCTGGGGTCAAAAACTAGGTCACGGGGTCAAATCTTAGAAAAACCTTGTGTGCACTCTAGAGGCCCCATCTTTTGCCCAATCAACCTGAAATTTGCTCAGAATGATTGTCTTGACGAAAGCTCGGACAAGTTTGAAATTGGGTCATCTGGGGTCAAAAACTAGGTCACGGGGTCAAATCTTAGAAAAACCTTGTGTGCACTCTAGAGGCCACATTTTTTGCCCAATCAACCTGAAAATTGCTCAGAATGATTGACTTGATAAAATCTCGCACAAGTTTGATATAGGGTCATCTGGGGTCTAAAACTAGGTCACAGGGTCAAATCTTAGAAAAACCTTGTGTGCACTCTAGAGGCCACATTTTTTGCCAAATCAACCTGAAAATTGATCAGAATGATTGGCTTGATAAAATCTCGCACAATTTTGAAATTGGGTCATACGGGGTCAAAAACTAGGTCATGGGGTCAAATCTTAGAAAAACCTTGTGTGCACTCTAGAGGCCACATTTGTTGCCCACTCAACCTGAAAATTGATCAGAATGATTGTCTTGGTGAAATCTCGGACAAGTTTGAAATTGGGTCATCTGGAGTCAAAAACTAGGTCACGAGGTCAAATCTTAGAAAAACCTTGTGTGCACTCTAGAGGCCACATTTTTTACCCAATCACCCTGAAAATTGATCAGAATGATTGTCTTGATCAATTTTCAGACAAGATTGAAATTGGGTCATCTGGGGTCATAAACTAGGTCATGAGGTAAAATCTTTGTAAAACCTTGTTTGCACTCTAGAGGCCACATTTTTTGCCCAATCAACCTGAAAATTGATCAGAATGATTGTCTTGATCAATTCTAGGTCACGAGGTCAAATCTTAGATAAACCTTGTGTGCACCCTAGAGGTCACATTCTTTGTCCAATCAACCTGAAAATTGGTTTACAAAAAAAAGTTATCATATCAGGTGAGCGCTTCAGGGCCAATGGCCCTCTTGTTGTGGGTACTGATTGGATTTCTTGTACCCCCTATTTATTTTTTGTACCCCCAACTTCAACCACCAAGAGGTACAAAAACCCCCAGTTAAAATTTTCAGTGGACACACTGTAAATCTCTATTTGAAAAAGTGGGTCAACTCTGCGTTTCTTTGTTTGAACTCGGTTGTTACATTAGAAGGATGCGTGGGCATGTGTGATAAAATTGCTTTTGCACTGCCATTTCTTAACGGATTTTTATAAATCTTATATCAAATTAAAGAGGGAAAATAGATCTATTCATCTGTGTATGTTAATACGATGAACCGATGAATTATGAGTCGATGAATAGGTATTCAAAATAGGTCATTTTACTCGGCTTCAAATGGCAAGAACTAGGCGGCAGAAAAGCCTAGAAAAGCCTATATATGTTCTTCAACATCCTATCTATTCAAATAATAAAACATCTTGTGCTTTTAGCTTAGCGCATTCAAGCGCAAAGGCTTTAACGATGGGAAGTGTTTTTCAATTCCCCGTGATTGATCGATAATTTCTGTCTAAACTCCATTCATCCTAAATTTATTCATAAATGTTGACGACAGTGACTCAAAGAATATTCTTGCAAAGTTTGGTTGAAATTGGCCAAATGGTTGATTTGTTAAGAATGAAATCATGATTTCTCAAAGTTCGATAAGCCTTGCCCTGCCACGCCCATATTTTTTGACGAATCAAAAAATCACGAACATTCTTTAAATATGGTCATCCAAGGAAGATTCCTGTAAAGTTTTGTCAAAATTGGCCCAATGGTTAAGGAGTAGGAGGTGTTTCAAGGAATTATGGGCGAACAGACGGACGGACGGACGGTGAGTGACCACAATAGCTCATCTTGAGGACTTAGTGCTCAGTCCAAAGGGATTTACAAAATCGGCGTTTCTCATGGGCTTCCTAAACATCCATTTAACCCTTTCCCAAACAGTAAAACTTTATGGTCATCCAACTCGAAAGCTGTGACAGGCGACAGAATGAGTGTAAAAGAAAATAAGATTCTTTCGCCTCAATCTTTTCACCTTCAATAAAATCCGTTCAGGACGTCAAAACCAGGTCTAACCAGGTCTTGTTCGGAAAAGGGCGAGGCAGCCAAAAATTAGATTGAATTTAAAGGTTGTAAAATGGACATGTTCAAATGTATGGTGCTCTTTTGGGTCAATGTTTTGAAAGCCTATTTCTTCACGAACCAGAGATATAATGTTAATAATCGATCACTTGAAAGTTTAAATCATTTCTTTTTGTTTTGAATTCCTATTTGATATGTCGTAAAATATTGTTTTTTATCGGAAGCAATGACACGGAACAACGAAGTGCAGAAAATATTTACACAAAGGGAGAAAATGTTGGTTATCGGCATGTTCTTCTTTTGTCTCAATGTTTTCCAAAACCTGTTCATATATAATCGTGAAAATCATGTCTTGTTCGAGGAAGGGTTGAAATAATGTAACAAATATTTATTTAACTGTTGTTGGGTAGAAATTGAAGGACTAGAATGTTTGGTAGAATAATTTCATCCTTTGTAAAACTTCAAAGGGGTGTAACTATTTTATTAAACGTAAGCAGTTTTGAGTTCCTCTCATTCAGACCTTGAAAATGATATATAATTTGTTGAATTTCTTTGAAAAATAAACAATAACGTAATTCGGCAGAATTATCTCCCCTTTGTAAAAATCTGAATAAGCATTATTCCATAACGCAATGTCCGATTTTCTTAATTCAACCAGTTTTATGTTTCTCTCAATATTCTCTGTAAGCTGATAAATATTTTGTAGGGACTGGAATACTTTTGGAAAAAAGTGTGACCACCCTACATACGGCGTAAGGTCACCCAGAGTAGTCATTCTGGTTTGTTGGGTGCTAAAATAGTTCTTGACTCGTTTTCTGGTGATACATTGCTCTCTTCGTGAATGATTTTAGCTACGGTTTGCATTGATGCTTTTGGATGACATATTTTCTCATTTTTGAGCCAGATTTCATCCTTCTTTTCAGGACTATTGTGTGTGTTTTGGTACAGGGAGACACGTGGCCCCCATTTCGGGTGTGTCCATTTTGGCGCGGAAAAATACACTTTACGCATGTTTGAACGAAAATTGTGAAAAAAACGAATTACATGAGGTGGGTCCATTTTGTGAAAAAAACAAGGCAAGGATGGATCTATGCCATTTTACGTGCAGTTTTGCTCATTGGAATGTTGGAAAAGGTGTAAAAATGTGTTGTAAGGGGGATTTTACATAGAGTTATATACATGTAGGAGCCAATCTGAGTGACCTGTCACCATACGTCCTTACAAAGTTCATTTACACACCTACATTTACAGTGATTAATTTTGGCGTCGGCCCTCGGACATAGTCCGGAAAACAATCGGTATGTCCGAAACCAAGTTGACTTCGTCGGACATTTTGTCCGAGTTCAATTCTAGGGTAAGTTCATATGGCAACGCGGGTTCGACCCGGGTAACTCGAGTTCCATATGAACAGTGTCGGGTTCGACGCTAGTGACGTCATTTCAACCTTTTAACCTCGACTCCACTAACCCTGGCCAAGGCTGGTGTTACTCGGGTTCCTAGATGGCGCCAAAAAGGCGAACAATAACAACAAAAGCCAAGTCCGAATAAAAAACTCGTGCCTTTACTCAAAATATACTTTTTGTGCCATGTATGAGTGTTTTAACAAGGACTATCATTTATGTTAACCGATTTCGATTTATATATTGCATTTTGTGGCCTAAATTTCAAATCTACTAAACACGTGTATTTGTTTACACCCGTCAGTGGATAAAGTCATTCAAATGGATTGTTCTATGCGCATGCGGAAATTATTTTTAGACAGGCTTTCCCGAGTTGAACTCGCGTTCGTCATGAACTCACCCCTATAGTCGCAACGTATTTTCTTACTCTAAAACGTTCTTTAGTTGGTTAGAACATCCTCGCTAGACTGGTTACTAATGTTTTACACATAAAAACAATACAATGAAGTGAAAAAATTGTCCATTCGAAACACAGTCACGCACTTTATTTGTTGCTTTCTTTGAAACGTGTGTTTTGATTGGTTTATCGTAAGGTCATAAGAGTAGCTTCCCTTGATTTTACTTTCGCTTTCAACTGCCGAAAAAAATCTATATCGAAAACGACCCAAAAGCTGTGTTAAAGGTTTTCTAAAATTAAATTAAGACTAGGGATGGGCGTCGTTAGATTCTAACTGATTCCAATACCTTCTCGATACCTTTTAACCGATTATGGTTCCTACAGATTGCATGGAAAATTACACGTGGATTGGATAAACGAATTTGACCAATACCCCGCGAATTGGGGTATACGATATTCACTCGCCTAGAGGGATAAGCGAATTGGTGCAATACCCGGGCATAACTCAGAACATGAAAAAAAAAAACAAAAAATCTTTTCAGTGCCAAAAAAAAAAAAAAAAACAAGAGGGCCAAGATGGCCCTGTATCGCTCCACTGGCTTTTAGACAATTAGACTACGAAATTCTTCAAGGAATACAATAGAGGTCTATCCAAAGAAGATTCATGCACGCCAGAATGAAATCCAATAAATGATTAAGGAGCGGAAATGTTTTTAAAATTTTCTTAAAATTACACTATGTTTCATATAGCGAAAATAAAGCCTAGCCCACAGTGGCCAAGCTTTTCATCCAATCGTGAAGGAATTTGGAAGAGATTCATGCGAAGTTTGGTAGAAATTGGTCCTGCAGTTTTGGAGAAGGAGATTGTTTAACAATTTTTCGAAAATTTAATTTAATTAAGTGAATCAAAATTTAAGTTCTACACTGATTTTTTTTCACGAATTTAGAGGAGATTCATGCAAGGAATATTCGTGTGAAGTTCAGTTAAAATTGGTCCAGTAGATTTGGAAAAGAAGATTTTTCGAAAATTTAATTTAATTTAATTAATCAAAATTAAAGTTCTACACAGAATTTATTTTTTTTGAAGGAATTAAGAAGAGATTCATGCAAGGATCATTTCTGTAAAGTTTGGTTGAAATAGGTCCAATAGTTTTGGAGAGGAAGAATCTTTAAAGATTTTTCGAAACTTTAATTTAATCAAATCAATTAAAATTTAAGTTATACACAGAATTTATATTTTTGAAGGAATTTGGTAGAGATTCATACAAGGAAGATTTCTGTGAAGTTTGGTTGAAATTGGTCCAATAGTTTTAGAGAAAAAGAATTTTAAAGATTTTTCGAAAATTTAAATCAATTAAATTAATTAAAATTCAAGTTCTGCACGGATTTTATTCTTTTGAAGGAATTTGGTAGAGATTCATGCAAGGAAGATTTCTGTGAAGTTTGGTTGAAATTGGTCCTGTAGTTTTGGAGAAGAAATTTTTTTAAAGATTTTTCGAAAATTTAAATCAATTAATTGTAATAAAAATTCAAGTTCTGAACGGAATTTAATTTTTTGGAGGAATTTGGAAAAGGTTCATGCAAGAAAGATTCCTGTGAAGTTTATTTGAAATTGGTCCAGTAGTTTTGGAGAAGAAGATTTTTAAAAGATTTTTCGAAAATTTAATTTAATTAATTTAATTAAAATTCAAGTTCTACACGGAATTTAATTTTTTGAAGGAATTTGGAAAAGGTTCATGCAAGGAAGATTCCTGTGAAGTTTGGTTGAAATTGGTCCAGTAGTTTTGGAGAAGAAGATGTTTAAAGAAAAAGTTGACGCACGCACGGACGGACGGACGGACGCACGGACGGACAGACGCACGACGGACACAGGGCCATGACATAAGCCCCGCTGGCCTTCGGCCAGTGGAGCTAAAAATCATTGTGGTAAATGAACTTAAATGGTAAAGAAATCATCCAAGGAGAGAGTAAACTGGCAGAAAGAAGGGGAAAATAACTTTAGACGACGCGTGATGATAGCTGCAAAGCGCCCCCTTTAAGCTAATTCTTACAGTGACATGCCATCTGATCTGATTGCGGGTTGGGCTTTGACTGTAAACCACGCCTTCTTAACCTCGTTTCATCATCACCCAATCGGTAAGGTGTCAATCAAATAGACTTTTCGAAGGAAGTTTGCATTTGTGCGAGAGTATGTTAAAGAGTCGTCATATTAATTTTACTGGGATTATCGGAAAGATGGAATAAAATGGGGAAGATAGGTGAAAAAAAAACAGATCTATGTTACACAATTCACAACTTTACAGTGAAAAACATGTTCCTTTTTGTTTATTAGCTCACCTGAGCACGAAGTGCTCAAGGTGAGCTATTGTGGTCGCTTTTTGTCCGTCGTCCGTCCGTCTGTCCGTCCGTCCATCTGTCCGTCCGTCCGTCCGTCCGTCCGTCCGTTCACAATTTCTTTCAACATCTTCTCCTCCTAAACCATTGGACCAATTTTGACCAAACTTGGCAGGAATGTTCCTTGTGTGATACTTTTCAAAACTTGTTCGCGAATTTTTGATTTGTCAAAAAATGTGGGCGTGGCAGGCAGAAAGGGGCTTATCAAACTAGAAATCATAAGAAAATTCTTTAAAAATCAACCATTGGGCCCAATTGAACCAAACTCGGCAGGAATATTCCTTGAGTCACTCTTTTCAAAATTTGTTCACAAATTTTTATATTTGTCAAAAAATGTGGCCTTGGCAGGGAGAAAGGGGCTTATTAGACTTGGAGAAATCATAAGAAAATTCTTTAAAAATCAACCATTGGGCCAATTTGAACCATACTTTGCAGGAATGTGCCTTGAGTCATTCTTGTCAAAATTTGTTCACAAATTTTTTCATTTGTCAAAAATTGTGGCCGTGGCAGGGAAAAAGGGGCTTATCAGACTTGGAGAAATCAGAAGAAAATTCTTTAAAAATCAACAATTGGGCCAATTTGAACCATACTTGGCAGGAATGTGCCTTAAGTCATTCTTTTCAAAATTTGTTCAGAAATTTTATATTTGAAAAAAAAAAAAAACATGGCCGTGGCAGGATAAAGGGGCTTATTAGACTTAGAGAAATCATAAGAAAATTCTTTAAAAATCAACCATTGGGCCAATTTGAACCAGACCTTGCAGGAATATGCCTTGAGTCATTCTTTTCAAAATTTGACCACAACTCTTTTTATTTGTAAAAAATTGTGGCCTTGGCAGGGAGAAAGGGGCTTATCAGACTTGGAGAAATCATAAGAAAATTCTTTAAAAATCAACCAATGGGCCAATTTTAAGCAGACTTTGCAGGAATGTTCTTTGAGTCTCTCTTTTCAAAATTTGTTCACAGTTTTTTTCATTTGTAAAAAACTGTGACTGTGGCAGGGAGAAAGGGGTTTATTAGACTTAGAGAAATCATTAGAAAATTCTTTAAAAATCAACCATTGTGCCCAATTGAAGCAGACTTTGCTGGAATGTTCCTTGAGTGACCCTTCTCAAAACTTTTTCGCAGATTTTTGATTCGTCAAAAAATGTGGGTGTGGCAGGGAGGAAGGGGCTTATCGGACTTAAAGAAATCATAAGAAAATTCTTTAAAAATCAACCATTGTGCCCAATTGAAGCAGACTTTGCTGGAAGGTTCCTTGAGTGACCCTTCTCAAAAATTTTTCGCGGATTTTTGATTCGTCAAAAAATGTGGGTGTGGCAGGGAGGAAGGGGCTTATCGGACTTAAAGAAATCATAAGAAAATTCTTTAAAAATCAACCATTGTGCCCAATTGAAGCAGACTTTGCTGGAAGGTTCCTTGAGTGACCCTTCTCAAAAAAAATTCGCGGATTTTTGATTCGTCAAAAAATGTGGGTGTGGCAGGGAGGAAGGGGCTTATCGGACTTAAAGAAATCATAAGAAAATTCTTTAAAAATCAACCATTGTGCCCAATTGAACCAGACTTTACTGGAATGTTCCTTGAGTTATTCTTTTCAAAATGTGTTCACAAATTTTTCCATTGGTCAAAAAATGTGGGCATGGCAGGGAGGAAGGGCTTATCAGACTTAGAGAAATCATAAGAAAATTCTTTAAAAATAAACCATTGGGCCAATTTTCTATTTCCCTTATCTGTTGCTCTCAGGCTGGCCTCATATTTATCTTATGTAAACAAATAAGGGATTAGCTTTAGCTTATCAGATGGTAATCTTTCACTAAATTCTATCAATCACAGACAAAATCTTGTTAATTGAGCCTATCATAAATGATCAATCTCTAACAGATCAGTATGCTTTGAAAATTAGCCTTATGTTGTATATTGCGAAATCATGAAATAATTGTTGAAAATTAACTAACTCAACAATTGTGCTAATTCATACCCAACCTTACAGGATCGATTGGAACAAAATTATTTCTTAATTGTTTCCAAACAGAAAGTCCTTATAAGTTTCATGCCTTTGAATTTGACAAAATTGCCATTATCACTCTTGTCATCTTGATTCAGGTGAGCGATTTAGGACCATCATGGTCCTCTTGTTTATTTTGTCCGGAAGATATAAAAAATGTCCGATGGAAGTTGATGCTGTCCGGCCATTTTGGCCGGACAGTAATTTTGTCCAGCTGAATCACTGATTTATGGACGTTTTTTTTAAACAGAACGTTCCTAGTTACTTGACGATACGTGTATTGGCAGGTTATTCCAAATCACACTCCATCATCTCCTACATTTATTAAAGAGACATCCTATTTCATTTTTAGCTCACCTGAGCAACATGCTCAAGGTGAGCTTTTGTGATCACCCTGTGTCCGGCGTGCGTCGTGCGTCGTTCGTCGTCAACAATTGCTTTAAACATCTTCTCCTCCTCAACCACTGGGCCAATTCTTTCCAAACTTGGCACAAATGTTTATTGGGTGACCCTTTTCAAAACTTGTTCGTGATTTTTTGATTCGTCAAAAATTGTGGGCGTGGCAGGGCGGGGCTTATCAGACTTAAAGAAATCATTAGGAAATTCTTCAAAAATCTTCTCCTCCTCAACCACTGGGCCAATTCTTTCCAAACTTGGCAGAAATGTTCCTTGTGTGACCCTTTTCAAGACTTGTTCATGAATTTTTGATTCGTCAAAAACTGTGGGCGTGGCAGGGCGGGGCTTATCAGACTTCGAGAAATCGAAAGATAATTATTCAAAAATCTTCTCCTCCTTAACCACTGGGCTAATTATTACTAAACTTGAAAGGAATGTTCCTTGGGTGACCCTTTTCAAAACTTGTTCGTGAATTTTTGATTCGTCAAAAATTGTTGGCGTGGCAGGGCGGGGCTTATCGGACTTAGAGAAATCATGTGAAAAATCTTTAAAAATCAATTATCAGGCCAATTTTAATCAAGCTTGGCAGAAATGTCCCTTGAGTGACTGTATTCAACACATGCTCATGAATTTTTGATTGGGTGAAAATTGTGGGCGTGGCAGGGCGGGGCTTATCAGACTTCAAGAAATCATAAGATAATTATTCAAAAATCTTCTTCTCCTCAACCATTGGGCTAATTTTTACCAAACTTGAAAGGAATGTTCCTTGGGTGACCCTTTTCAAAACTTGTTCGTGAATTTTTGATTTGTCAAAAATTGTGGGCGTGGCAGGGCGGGGCTTATCAGACTAAAAGAAATCTTTAGGTAATTCTTCAAAAATCTTCTCCTCCTCAACCACTTGGCCAATTCTTTCCAAACTTGGCAGAAATGTTTATTGGTTGACCCTTTTCAAAAATTGTTCGTGAATTTTTGATTTGTCAAAAATTGTGGACGTGGCAGGGCGGGGCTTATCAGACTTAGAGAAATCGTGTGAAAAATCTTTAAAAATCAATTATCAGGCCAATTTGAACCAAGCTTGGCAGAAATGTCCCTTGAGTGACTGTTTTCAACACATGCTCATGAATTTTTGATTCCCCAAAAATTGTGGGCGGGGCAGGGCGGGGCTTATCAGACTTCGAGAAATTGAAAGATAATTATTCAAAAATCTTCTCCTTAACCACTGGGCTAATTATTACCAAACTTGAAAGGAATGTTCCTTGGGTGACCCTTTTTAGCTCACCTGAGCACGAAGTGCTCAAGGTGAGCTATTGTGGTCGCTCACCGTCCGTCGTCCGTCCGTCCGTCCGTCCGTCCGTCCGTCCACAATTTCTTTGAACATCTTCTTCTCCACAACCATTAGGCAAATTTTGACCAAACTTGGCAGGAATGTTCCTAAGGTGACCCTTTTCAAAACTTGTTCGCAAATTTTTGATTTGTCAAAAAATGTGGGCGTGGCAGGGCGGGGCTTAAAAATCCTATGAAAATTCTTTAAAAATCAACCAATGGGCCAATTTGAACCAAATTTGGCTGGAATGATCCTTAGGTGACTCTTTCCAAAATTTATTCACAAATTTTAAGATTTGTCAAAACATGTGGGTAGGGCATACCAGACTTTGAGAAATCCAAAGAAAATTCTTTTAAATTCAATAAGTTATCATATCGATAGTGGGAGTCAAAACCTCGTAACTACAGCTCAACAAAGCTGGAGTTACGAGGTTTTAATCCCTCACTGGGGAAACGTCTAATCCCCATAAAATAAACAAAGACCCCAGAGATGTTTATTTAAGACTGGCCAGAATGGGGAACTGCAGGTAAAAAGGGGTAAATACATTCTATTTGTTATTTAAGCTATCCTTTGTTGATGGTACTCATTTAAATAGTTTTGATTAGATAAATCAAAGGAATACCCACATCACAGGGTTTGATAAACATTGAAAGATATTTTACAATTTGGAAAGCCCTTAACCTCTCCTATTTGAATCTCTAGTACAGCCTCTAGATATGTACTTTTGGTTTAACCCTTTCCTGAAAATGCCTGGTTTGACTGACATCCCTAAATAATTAGAAAATGCTTGTGAAAATATTGAGTCAAATGAAGAAAAGGCTGATAATCAGTAATTTTCTCCCTTTGTCTCAATATTTTATCTGCTTTATTGTGCATGAATCATTTATTTATCCATATCAATTTTATGTTCTTTTTTAAAAATTGGAACTGTCTATTCCTTTTCAGTTTTGGAAGGGATTAAGCAGGTTTTGGCTCACTTATTGAAAATGTTGGGAAAATGTTATTGCAAAAGAAGAAAATGCTGATAGCCTCTATTTGCATCTTTTGCCTCATCATTTTCTGTCCACTTTTGTACATGAATGCAATCTTACTCAGTATTCTGTTTCGTTAGTTACAGCAGTTTTTAATTCTACTGCTCTGATGTTATGCTGTTAGGAAAAGATTTAACCAAAATCAAATTGTAACTGTTCAATGAATAGTTCCCCATGTTGTGGGTTGATTGGGTTCCATATAAAAATGATAAAGAGGGCAGTGTTTGACAATCTTTTCTCAAATTATAAGACCTGGATATTTGAAGATTTTGCGTAGTTTAATGTCTAAAGACTAAAAATTATCCCTATGCTGTAGCTTCTGATCGTAACAGAAAGTCCTTAGTTATATGCCTTTTCAATTGACAAAATTACCATTTTCGCTCATGTCACCTATGTTCAGGTGAGCGATATAGGACCATCATGGTCCTCTTTTCAAAACTTGTTCGTGAATTTTTGATTTGTCAAAAATTGTGGGCGTGGCAGGGCGGGGCTTATTGGACTAGGAGAAATCATGTGAAAAATCTTTAAAAAATCAATTATTATGCCAATTTGAACCAAACGTAGCAGGAATGTCCCTTGAGAGACTGTATTCAACACATGTTCATGAATTTTTGATTGGGTGAAAAACATCGGCTTACAGGGTGGGGCTTACCAGACTTCAAGAAATCGTTAAATAATTATTCCAAAATCTTCTTCTCCTTAACCATCAGGCAATTCGTTACCAAACTTGGCAGAAATGATCATTGGGTGACTCGTTACAATATCTGTTCGAGAATTTTTTATTCGTCTAAAAATGTGGTCTTGGCGGGCAGGGCTTATTGGACTTAACAAATTCATGAGAAAATTCTTTAAAAGTAATTATAGGGCTAAGTTGAACCAAATCTTACAGGAATGTACCTTGAGTGACTGTCTTCAATATATGGTTGAGAATTTTTGATCAATTGAAAAAATGTGGGCATGGCAGGGTGGGGCTTGTTGATTTTTAAATGAGTTATGTCCTTTTGTTGAAAAGTGGTATTTTTCCGCAACATTTACATGTGTTGTTTGGTCTGTTGATTTTTTTGTTTGCTCTTTTTCCCAATTGATCAGATCACAGTTCAAATGAAATGTACTTCTCAAAATGCACAAAAACAGTGCTGTTTTGGGGTATGATCACTTTCAGTGATATTCTAGTTTACAATAATATAATATGACATAATACTGACATATATATTTATTTACAACAAAACCTATATTGTACACAATCAAATACACGAAGAACTCAGGTGAGCGATATCAGTGCCTTTCAGGCACTCTTGTTTCTAATATATACATGTATTTTGATGCCAAGATTGATTATTCTAAATCATTTAAATGATATCAGACCTTTTAAGTTGTTGCTGATAAGCCCAAAAACTCTTTGAAAGCCGAGATGAAAATGGCATATTCCAAAGGCCCGTAGGAAGCAATTTTATATGGGCGGGCTGAAGCCCAGTGTCTGAAGATGGGGGGGGGGGGGGGGGGGGGGGGGGACTAATTTGGATTTTCCCTGTATTTTCACCGTGAAAAGGGAAAATTCAGCACTTTTGGCCCGCGGCCGCGGTAACAACAAGAAAGCAAGAACGACAAACTACGAGGGACGGTCGGAAAGTAGTTGGACTTTTGACTAGTTCTCTAAAGCCATTCAACTTTTTAACAAAATTCTTTCTACACTGTTTGAACAAATTGTCCATCTAATGTCTATGTATTTCTGCAGTATTCATAGGAGCTTTATTATTCCCACTATTA
This sequence comes from Fragum sueziense, assembly GCA_963680895.1. Classification (NCBI taxonomy): domain Eukaryota; kingdom Metazoa; phylum Mollusca; class Bivalvia; order Cardiida; family Cardiidae; genus Fragum; species Fragum sueziense. The sequence goes on from CAVMGG010000778.1 coordinate 36,924, forward strand.
ACCATGACGTAGACCCGCTGTATTAGGTACAGTGAAACAGGCGGTATCAAAGGCGCCATGGTCTCAAAATTCTTCCCAGCAAGCACTTCTTCAGTTCTAGACACAAATAAAAGTCACGTTGGGCAAGGTCTGGGCTATAAGAAGACTAAAACAACTATTGTCATGTGTAATAGTTGGTAATTCCACTGTAGATGCGGTGATATGGTAGCATGCCTAATCATGGAGTAGAAAACATTTGTCTTTGCTAATCTGGGACGCGTTTACTTCAGCATTTATTAGCTCACCTGAGCACAAAGTGCTCAAGGTGAGCTATTGTGGTCACTTTTTGTCCGTCGTCCGTCTGTCTGTCCGTCTGTCCATCCGTTCACAATTTCGTGTTTACACTCTAGCATCTACAAATATAAGCCAATCTTGACCAAACTTGGTCAAAACATGTATGGCCATAAGATCTCGGATGAGTTCGATTATGGGTCAGATCGAACTAGAAAGTTAGGAGTTATCTGCCCTTGAATGCGAAAAATACTTAGTTTTGACATTGTTTACACTCTAGCATCTACAATTATTGATCAATCAAGACAAATCTTGGACATAACATTGCAGACCATAAGATCTCGGATGAGTTCGATTTTCAGTCTGATCTGACCAGAAAGACAAGAGTTATGTGCCCTTGAATTTGACAAAATTGCCATTTTCGGCTGTTTTTGACCTTGTTTACACTCTAGAATCTACAATTATTCATCAATCAAGACAAAACTTTGACACAATGTTTGGGACCATGAGATCTTGGATGAGTATGATTTTCAGTCTGATCTGATCAGAAAGTCGAGAGTTACTTGCCCTTGAATTTGACAAAATTGTCATTTTTGGCTGTTTTCGACGATGTTTACACTCTAGAATCTACAATCATTGATCAATCAATCCAAAACTTGGACACAATATTGGGGATCATAAGATCTGGGATGAGTTAGATTTTCAGTCTTATCTGATCAGAAGGATGAGAGTTATGAGCCCTTGAATTTGACAAAATTGTAGTTTTTGACTGTTTTTGACCTTATTTACACTCTAGAATCTACAATTTTTGACCAATCAAGGCAAATTTTGGACACATGGTTGGAGACCATAAGATCTCATATGAGTTTGATTTTCTTATCTGACCAGAAAGGTGAGAGTTATGTGCCCTTGAATTTGATAAAATTGCCGATTTCGGCTGTTTTTGACATTGTTTACACTCTATAATCTACTATTATTTATCAATTAAGACAAAACTTGAACACAATGTTTGAGACCATAAGATCTGGGATAAGTTTGATTTTCAGTCCAATCTGATTAAAAAAATGGAGAGTTATGTGCCCTTGAATTTGATAAAATTGCCGATTTCGGCTGTTTTTGACATTGTTTACACTCTATAATCTACTATTATTTATCAATTAAGACAAATCTTGTACACAATGTTAGATATCATAAGATCTCGGATGAGTTTGATTTTCAGCCTGATCTGACTAGAAAGTCGAGAGTTATGTGCCCTTGAATTTGACAAAATTGCTGTTTTCGGCTGTTTTCGACCTTGTTTATACTCCAGAATCTACAATTATTTATCAAACAAGACAAATCTTGGACACAATGTTGGGCACGATGAAATCTTGGATGAGTTCGATTTTCACAATGTTATTGACCATAAGTTCGTTTTCAGTCTTAAAGTCATAAATATTTTTTGAAATGAAGAAATGTGTTGCTTATATCATTTTGGTTCAGGTGAGCGATATAGGACCATCATGGTCCTCTTGTTCTTAGATTTTTTTCTGAATTACTTCAGAATTGTACTTGGCATTGACAGTTTTTACCATTTGACATGAAATGAGTAACTATCAATCCTCGTGAATCCCAAAAAGCAACAAACATGGCTACCAACCGAAGGTAACAGCTTAATCTTTTCAGTGGCGAGGAACCAGCTCGTTTCAATGACTGCTTTGACTGATTTTTTTATCCCAAATTCGGAATCATGAACCCTTATTTAATCTTCAGTGATAATGTAGTTCCAAAAATAACTCTTTTGCGATTCAAATGACTAGAATGTTCTTTGTTCATTGTTCCTCTAACAAATGGCCTATGATACATGAAACACCTATCACACATAAGTGGACAGAATATTGTATATATATAACTATCTTTGAAAATAAACTGACCACATTATTGGCAAATGGTTGCAGATTCCACCAATATATAATGTGTTTATACAGATGCAAATGGAGAAACGGTAGCACGAAAAGTCCAACTACTTTCCGACCGTCCCTCGTATATAGGCCTAAGTCAACACAAACACGAAAGTATGTGATACAGCCGCACTCACAAGCTATGCGTACTATCACACACACACAAACAACCACGTGCACGTAAGCAAACACGCACGCACATACACACAATTGTACGCATGCAAAAGTACATTAAGTATCGCGCAAGGAGGAATCAAGGTTTATAGTAGCATCGCATGATAAGCCTTTACTGTATGTAGTCGTCCGTAATTATTGTTTACCAAGGCAAATTAATCTACGTTCATTTAGGAATACGAATGAACTTTGTTCTAAAATGAGACTGCTTACGTGACTACATTGATAAATTATCGATGTAGTTAAAACACCTCGTAACTACAACTTAAATCACGCTGTAGTTACGAGGTTTTAGAATTATACCGACGAAATTCTATTGTATATCCGAAATTACGTTACGGGCTACTTGATAAAATCGGTCCCTATTGGTGTTCCTTTATTTAAATGTAGTTGGGCTATGTCCACAAGACCAGTTACTTTTTAATCTCTATAGATATTCACTGTGGACAGACAAATAAATTCGACCGCTATACTCGTGCAGCATAAAGAAGTTTTGCGTATGTTTGAAGTGAGCGTAACCCTTTAAGTGATCTAATGAACTAATCAAGTGCACCCTGATGCATTGTGTATGTGTAGCCAAAGTAGTAATTGACATTTCCTGAACAGAGATTTTGCCACAACAGGTCATGTAAAATCGCCATTAGGCGTACAGAACACAATTTGTCATTTAGCACTAGGCGTACAGTCGGAAAAAATACACCAGTCTCATTCAAAAGCCGATATCTTTGTGTAACATACCATATTTGTGTAAACAACTGTTGCAAATCATAGCAGATAGATTTAGCTACTAGATGATGCAAATTTAGGCTTTAATATTGTGTAGATCGCGAGATTTTAGCCCAAATTGTGCCAGTAAGCAGGACGAAAAACAGCAAAAAACAGTGATTTGACATTTTGACACGAATTTACACACAAAGTCCGTTGACATACTAGAAATCGTAATTACTTTAGGTAATGCCTATCTAATTCTCTCTTCAAATTTGAAAATCCCGTCAAGAAAGATTGTTCCGATTTTTACTTATTTGCTTTTAAAAATCCAAACCATCAGCTTGTTTACCACCACTAGTGATATTTTGCGTACAGTTAGATGCAACTTCCGATACACGCGACTGTACGCTTTTACACAGTGATAATTATGTAGACCAAAAATCGCCCAGAAGCCACTGGGGTCGGTTAAATTATGACCTAACATAAAATAAGAAAGGAGCTCAATCGCCAATGGCGTCTTCATGTCACCAACGAGGGGATAGGAGATGAACAGAGTTGTAAATCTAAGAAAAAAAAGATAAAAAAATTAAAATATAGCCATAATGGTTCTGCGGGGATTCGAACCCCGTACTTTCTAACTTCTAAACTGACGACTCTACCAGTTGAGCTATCGAGCAGACGACTATGAAGGCACACATTGAGAGTAGAGAATCTCGTGCAAGTTATCTGAAAAATCCCGACATACCTTTTATCGGATAAACTCGTCCAAGTGAGTATGCAAATGAAGCAGGTCATTCCGCGGTCAAATTAAAAAATCAATACAAATACGCTTTCATGACGTCATGTTTATGGATAGAATTTCAGTTTCGACATTTTAACTATGCTCCAAAGGGAAATTAATATATTGTAAGATGATACTGAACAGAAGACGCAAAGTCCAAAATTGAAATGAGATGAAAATATTTCAAATTAGTAGTCGGTACCCATAACATATGGATTTGAGAAACATTGAAGGGTATTTGCTACTTTTTAGTTATGGTCAAAAGAGAACTGTCACTAGATGACCCTGGATAGAACACAAAGAAAGCCAAACAAGATGATAATTTATTGTTATTTCAAATCCAATCCATATTTTGTGGGTACTCATTTGAATCACCTCAATGAGACGATTCCAATGAGTAGTCAGTACCCACAACCAGTGTTTCCATTTACATAAAAAAAAATATTGAGTCCCTGGGACCCAGTGCAGTAGAAAAAGTTGAGTCCCAACTGCTTTCAGTTGAGTCCAATTTTGACTTCCACAAATCATTTTCAAATTAATTGTTGTACTTGAACGGGCTTAATAACACTTTCCCAAACAAGACATAGTTTTGATATTCCCAGTTAAAGTGGCTTGGGGAATCATTGCGGCAAAAGAAGAAACTGCTAATAATAAGCATTTATTCAATTTGCCTCTATGTTTCCTAAAATATTCTCAAGTTTTATACCTAAGTTATCACAAATTTCGTGATCTGCAGCAGCTTTTATCAGCCAGTCTTTGAACGCCGATCGGCAAGCCACTGGTCTTGAAAAGACCAATAGTGTTTCTTTTTCATGGCTGGAGAAGCCATTATTATTTACAAAATGAAAGTAACAGTTGGTTTCCGGCTATCAAACTGCCCACAAAACAATATTTCAGACAGTTCGGGTACCAGACGAAAAAGCGGGAATCCCAACAATCGCAACATTTTGGTTAGATGTTGGTGAAGTCTATTTATAGTAACTTTGGAAAACCGGTGACTTTACTTCAAATCTGTCGTACTTTGAAACATTTTGGATTGTTTTCGCTAGTTATCTGATGTTTCTGCGTAAGATTTATGAAAATACCTTGTTTTTGCCCCTCATTTTATTTTGCGTCCCATGGACGTGACAAGTATAAAAATTTCGCGTCCGAGCTGATTTTCATGCGTATACAGATACTTTTACGTCGTAAATGGAAACTCTGCAAGTGCTACATATGGATTTGAGAAACATTGAATGGTATTTTCTATTTTTTAGTTATGGTCAAAAGAGAAAGCTGTCGCTAGATGACCCTGGACAGAAGAAGACTAAGAAAACCAAGAAGAATGACGATAGTTCAGAGTCAGACTCCGAATCTGAGTAAGTTTTAATTGGTTATAACCTTTTCCAAAAAGGCAAAATTTTAAGCTTGTCTAAATTCAAAGATGTTGCAGACGACAATTTCAAGTTAAGGAAATTGAAAAATCTGTTGGTCTTTTTTGGTAGAAAACAGTGTGGGAAATGAAGAAATTGCTTGTCTCAAGCAATTTCTTCATTTCCCACATTGTTTTTCCAAGCCTTTTTCTTGAGGGGCGTCGAAAAGCGTCACTGTGTGGGAATGGGTTAATCGGTTATAACCTTTTCCAAACGGCAAAATTTCAGGGTGATCCACTTCAAAAAACACAATTTACACAATGGAAGTTTAGATATTAAAGATAGAATTTGTGTAAAAGATGGGATAGAAAGTATTGGGACAAAAGGAGAAACTGCTGGTTATCACTCATCAGCAGTTTCTTCTTTTGTTTCAATGTTTTCCCAAGTCTTTTCTATTAGGGACGTCAAAACCAGGGCCCCGTTTTACTAACATATGTACGATTATTTTTTGCGTAATTACTTGTAAAAACAAACCTGATTGGCCTAATCCGATTTTTCGTGCAATCAGATGCCTTGTTACACAGTTTACACAAAAATATGATTGTAAGTTCGTTAGTAAAACGGGGCCCAGGTCTTCTTAGGGAAAGGGTTAATCTTTTCCAAACAGCAAAAATTTCTAAAGACTCGTCCAAATTCAAAGATTTTGCACAGGACAATTTCAAGTTGATGAAATTTTACATTTTTTTGTCTTTTGGGTTAGAAAAGCATTGTGGCAAATGAAGAAATTGCTTGTCCCAAGCAGTTTCTTCATTTTCCACAATGTTTTCGCAGGCCATTACTTTCTAAGGCTTCAAAAAGCATCAAAGTGTGGGAATGGGCTATCCTTAATATTACAATATACTAATGTCTTTTTCGGTTTCATTAGAATTGTCTGCAACATCTTTGAATTTGGACCAGTTTAAAATTCTGTCGTTTGGTAATGGGCTAAGGAATCTGGAGGCATTTTTTGCACCATTTACAGTTCATACAGTCGTAGAGGCCGGATGCGATCCACTAGAGTGGATCCCATAAGCATCATATGCTTCTTAGGCCCAAACATTACAGACATGACCAAAGAACTAGAAAATTTTGTTAAATATTTGATCTGATTGTACTGATATATTGGGCAGTTGAAAGTAAGGTTAAAAAGATATGATCTGAAAAAATCTCTTATGACCCCTTAATGAGAAGGCACAGGGTATGACAATGCCCCCTTGAATTTTAAGTTTAAAGAATATGATGGCCAAAATTACAAAAAATAACCCCGTAACTTGAAGGCATGGGGGATCACAATGTTCCTCCAGAAATTAGTGGCTTGGTAAAAGCCTGCTGGATTATCATTGATAGTCTCAGAAAAGACAAACGTTTCTTTATGTGTACAGTCGACACTCGTTATGTCGACATCGGATGAGTCGAATTATCGCTTAAGTCGAAGTTCAAATCTGGTCCCGTCCTCATCAATGGGCATATTTTTTTCCATATAAAATGATTTCGAATTGAATATAGCTATTGAAATATAGTAGGAAAAGGATAGAAATTGCTCGGAACGAGCAATTTCTTTCCTTTTCCTACTATATTTCAATATTAATCGTACTTGATTAGTTTCAAAAACGGTCAAATATCAACTTTATCGAAGCCGAACAAAATCGGATGTTTTGACGGTCCCTCCGACTTCGACACAACGAGTGTCGACTGTATGTTTATTTTCTGTATTCAATTGTAACAATGAACATGTATGTTAGTTGAAACAATAAACTTTTGCTCTTGTTCTGTTATTTATCTTTTCACAAAAACTGAAATATTAGATATGGTGTCAAAATTTAATTTTAATAGTAGACAAAGAATTATATTTTACCAAAAGATGGAGACACAAATGATTAAACAGGCAGCATAATTTATCCCTTTCCCAAACAAGACATGGTTTTGATGTCCTGGAAATGACTTGAAAATATTGCAGAAGGCAAAAAGAGGAATAGGGTATGTCCAGAATTTTCTCCCTTTGCCTTGATATTTTCTATGCTATATTATAAAGAAAAAATCATATCATTTATATCAGTACACTTTTTGTCATCTTTTGCAGCTTTCAAATTAAAAAATTAAAATTAGAAATTTTTGCTGATTTGGAAAGGGTTAAAACAAAAGCAGTTAGCAGTATGGTTGAACGAGTGGGAGAAATGCATGAAGCACATTTCATATGATGATCACATCCTGGTTAGATGCACCGGCTGCCGAAATTTAACTGAAAAATCATTAAATCAAACACTGCTGTAAACCCCATTCCTTTTTGCCGTATAACAAAAATTGAGACTGTTCCAATTTGAAAGCTGCAAAAGATGACAAAATGGATAATGATAATGAAAGGTTTAGCAATTTTAAATCAGAAATATGAAAATGATGAAATGCTTGTTGACATGAGAGATATAATGAATTTGTCATTTTCCCTGGTACATCCTGGCAAGCACAAAGTTATCTGAAATGATTTGAAGTATTGCTATAATAATTTCTTGAACGATCAACATGGCATGAAGATTTGCATGGAGAAATTTCTTCTTTCTTCATTCTTTGACTTGGTCAATGGGAGATCATTTGACTCGGGTATTTTCCAAGTTACATTCTCCTAAGCGCTAATCAAACAGTTTGAAGTATTTTGATGAAAATTATCAAGATGACATGGCGATTTGAATGAAGTTATCCAAGGGAGATTATTTGACTATGATTTTGTTGGTCAAACAAGGCGTTGCGGAGTAATTAATCTGTTCTGCGACAGTTTTAGTTTACACTTTAAGGTAAATATGTCAATTATTTTATAATTCTTAGATTTTTCAAACATTTTCCTATTGAATCCAGGTTTTAATTGAGATGAAGAAATTGCTAAATATTTAATATCAGCAAAATGTGTATATTCTGTCAATATTTCCTGCACTATTTCTATTACGGATGTTGAAACCAGGTCTTGATTGGGAAAGGGTTATAAGAAAAGATGTGGAGAAAGTATGGAGGCATTTAATTGTGTACAAATCTTCCATTTATCAAAATCTATTTTGTCTTCTGCAGCAGCTGTCAATAGATGAAATTTTATATACATATAATATTTTCTGGGTAGGAAACATTAAATCTATGGGAATGAAAAAAAAATTCTTTTCAAATTCCTTTTGTTTTAACCCTTTCCCAAACGACAAAATTTTAGGGTCATCCTCTTCAAAAACTGCCACAAATGACAAAATGGAAGTTATTAAAGATGAAATTCGTGTAAAATATGGCATAGAAAATATTGAGACAAAAGGAGAAACTGCTGGTTATCAGCAGTTTCTTCTTTTATTTCAATGTTTTCCCAAGCCTTTTCTTTTAGGGACGTCAAAACCAGGTCTTGTTTGGGAAAGGGTTAACCAAAATGTTTGCCTACAGCCTTTAGTTTGTGGGGTGTAAAAAAGTGTTATATGGGAAAGGATTAAAGGTCAAGGGCGGATCTAGGGGTGGGGTCAGGGGGTCATGACCCCCCCTGGAATTGGCAGAAATTTGAATTTTGACTATATGACTTTACATATTTAACACATTTTAAGCCATTAGTTGGGCTTTGACCCCCCCTGGAAAAAGATCCTGGATCCGGCCTTGAAGGTTAAAGTCATCAGACATGGTCAAAGATTAATAAATGAATGGGGTTTAAGTCGGACAAAAAAAAATCAGTTGTATTTTGCTCACTGGTGCACCAAGCTGTATGTTTCTGGGATTTCTTACAATAACACTAACCAGAGTTCATGCCTTGACTTTCTATCACTTTCAGGTCTGAGGGCTATGCTGGGAAATTCGGATATAAAGTGTCAGATCTAAGGAAGGCCTGCCAGCTCGTGAAAGATGGACAATATTCCGTTAAAAAAGCAGGACAAGTATTTGGCATACCTAAAACAACAATATACCGTAAAGTTAAAAAACCATCTAAAATCGGTAGCCATTGGGGTGGACAACATTGCTTGACAGAAGAATGTCATGCAGTGCTTATTATGGTGTTAAGAATTATAGAGGCTGCAATGAGTCATGTGGATAGAACTCTGTTCCAAAAACTTGTGAAATTTTTAATTGAAAAATATGGATCTAGTAATTTGCGTGGGAGGATGCCATGTCGGACTTGGTATCCCACTGTGTTGAAAAGACATGGAATTAATTATATACGAAGGTGTGTATTCTCATTGTGGTTTTTTGCAGATTTGTTGTTGTGGTAGCAGTGATTCAGATTGGCTAGGATGCTCGTAGGAAATGCAATTCGAAGTCACATAACATCGCGCCGAACACAAAGTACCCGCGACGTTCACACAACGTCAAAATGATGTAAATGTTTTGCTACGACTTTTTCAAATCAGTTTTAGTTGTTTGGGCTTGAAGAACAGTCAGCTTATTTGTTGAGAATTGTAGTGGGTCTCGGAAATCAAACGCTCTTTTGAGTAAATAACAAAATTGTCACCCACCAATGGGTTTGAAATCGTTGACCTAAGTGGGCGAGCAGCTGGAGGCTCGGTAAGGGTCTTGTGGTAGTACTGGTTTGAGAAACAACAGGAATCCATGGGTAGGAGCTCCAGCCGCCGCGATATGACCCTGGTAGTTGAAAACGGCGTAAAACCCCAATAAACTCAAACTTTTGAGTAAATACATCTTTAATTTTCGTTATTATCCAAAATGGTTATCAATGACAATACACCTTATATAACATGACATATAATGCCGCTGATGATTCTCAACAAATGAGCTGACCGTTCATCAAGCCCGCACAACTAGTACTGATTTGAAAAACAGTCGTTGCAAAACATTTACGCCCTTTTGACATCGCGCATTCTTTGGTACAGCGCGATGTTATGTTACATTGAAATGCATTTCCTAAGACCTAGGACGCTCTTACTAAGGGATTTGGCTGAGAAAAAAGCTCAAAGGGTCTGAAATGTACAAGTTATGTATGAGGACCGAACAAATTGACCAACTAAGATGCCTTGTTGCTTTCTTTTTTTTAGCTCGACTTTTCAAAGAAAATGAGAGCTTATACTGTCACCCGGGCGTCGGCGTTGGCGTCGGCGTTGCAACCAAGGTTAAAGTTTTTTCAAACATCAATAACTTCCATACTATCAAAGGGAATCAACTCAAACTTGGAATACTTATTCACCATCACACCCTCTACCTTACTATCAGGGCCCATGCCCCTGGCTCCACTATATTTGGAGTTATGCCCCCTTTATACTAAGCAACTTAGAAAGTCGAGCGCGCTGTCTTCGGACAGCTCTTGTTAACAAAATTCATAATTATACCCCCCACAACAAAGTTATGGGGGGGTATACTGGATTCAGGTTGTCCGTCCGTCCGTCCGTCCGTGGACATAATTTTGTGTCCTCTTCTCCTCCCACAGTTTTTGACCGATTTTGCTGAAATTTTAGCAGGTTGTTTCCCATCATATGAAGTTGTGCACCTGCAATTATCATCTTGATCCAGGCAGTAGTTTCAGAGTTATGCCACTTTGAACTTTAGCACTTTTTCAGTGACAACGCGCTAGTGGGGGGTATTTGTCCGCTTTGCGACAGTTCTAGTTGACGTTTACCAGCATGTTGTTTATATTCACTTTGGCCGGAGTAATAAGTTATGCAATGATATATTCATTTCTTAAAACCTTAGGCTGTACTTAACCCTTTCCTGAACGACAAATTTTTGGGTGTTCCACTTCAAAAACTGCCACAAATGACAAAATGGATGTTATTAAAAATAAGATTTTTGTAAAATGTGGCATAGAAAATATTGAGACAAAAGGAGAAACTGCTTGTTATCAGCAGTTTCTTCTTTTGTTTCAATGTTTTCCCAAGCCTTTTCTATTAGGGACGTCAAAACCAGGTCTTGTTTTGGAAAGGGTTAAAGAAAATGCGTTTTTTTAGAGCTTTGGTAAATATTGGGCCATACCTCATAAATGTATTGTCTTCCCTTGTTCTTATTTCAAGGGAGTCATTGTGACCTCTATGCCTTCATATTGCAGGGGTTGTTCTTTTAATTTTGGGGTCATGTTTTTTCACATCAATAAATCAAGCTTTTTAAAACAATTGAGTACTGTGAAAGAATGAAGTTGTATGTTCTGTATTCTTTTAATTTAAATCCCAGGTTTATGCACTTTGAATACTGATTTTTATACGCCCGAAGGGTCGTATTATGTTATGGCCCCGGTCGTCCGTCTATCTGTCCGTCCGCTAGCAATTTCTTGTGTGCGCAACTCCTCCTACAGTTTTGATCGGAATTTGATCAAACTTGCCACAATGAATCTCCATGGTTTCTTATTGTGCACACCGCTTACTGAATTCAGATAACTCTTTTCGTTCTTGAATTATCTGCCCTTGAATTAAAAAAATGCCCATTTTCTTGTGTGTGCAACTCCTCCTACAGTTTTGATCAGAATTTTATTAAACTTGCCACAATGAATCTCCATTGTGTCTAGTTGTGCACACTGCTTACGGAATTCAGATAACTCTTTTCGTTCTTGAATTATCTGCCCTTTAATTTAAGGAAAAATGTCCATTTTTTCAAAAATGCCCATTTTCTCCTGTGGGCAACTCCTATAGTTTCAACCAGAATTTAATCAAAGTAGCCACTATGAATCTTTATGGTGTCTGCTTGTGCAAACAAAATTTTGATAATATCTTATGTTGAATTAGGAATTATCTGTCCTTGAATTGAAAAAAATGGCCAATTTTACTGACAAGCCCCTCTCGGGCGTATATGCGCCGCTCTGCGAATCTCTTGTTTTTAGCTCACCTGAGCACAAGCTCAAGTGAGCTATTGTGATCACCTTTTGTCCGGCGTCCGTCCGTCGTGCGTCGTCCGTCAACAATTTCTTTAAAAGACATCTCCTCCTAAACTACACGGCCAATTTCAACCAAACTTGGCAGGAATGTTCCTTAGGTGACCCCCTTTCAGAATAGCTAAAAGAATTGAAATCCATGAAAAACTCTGGTTGCCATGGCAACAGAAAATGAGAAATTTGACTGAATCTCAATACTATCTTTGAACAACATCTCCTCCTAAACTACTGGGCCAATTTCAACCAAACTTGGCAGGAATGTTCCTTAGGTGACCCCCTTTCAGAATTGCTAAAAGAATTGAAATCCATAAAAAACTCTGGTTGCAATGGCAACAGAAAAGGAGAAATTTGACCGAATCTCAATAATATCTTTGAACGACATCTCCTCCGAAACTACTCGGCCAATTTCAACTAAACTTGACAGGAATGTTCATTAGGTGACCCCCTTTCAGAATTGCTAAAAGAATTGAAATCCATAAAAAACTCTGGTTGCCATGGCAACAGAAAAGGAGAAATTTGACTGAATCTCAATACTATCTTTGAACAACATCTCCTAAACTACCAAGCCAATTTCAACCAAACTTGGCAGGAATGTTCCTTAGATGACCCCCTTTCAGAATTGCTAAAAGAATTGAAATCCATAAATAACTCTGGTTGCCATGGCAACAGAAAAGGAGAAATTTGACTGAATCTCGATACTATCTTTGAACGACATCTTCTCATAAACTACCAAGCCAATTTCAACTAAACTTGGCATAAATATTCCTTAGGAGGTCCTCTTTAAGAATTGCTAAAAGAATTGAAATCCATAAAAAACTCTGGTTGCCATGGCAACAGAAAAGGAGAAATTTGACTGAATCTCAATACTATCTTTGAACAACATCTCCTAAACTACTTGGCCAATTTCAACCAAACTTGGCAGGAATGTTCCTTAGATGACCCCCTTTCAGAATTGCTAAAAGAATTGAAATCCATAAAAAACTCTGGTTGCAATGGCAACAGAAAAGGAGAAATTTGACCGAATCTCAATAATATCTTTGAACGACATCTCCTCCGAAACTACTCGACCAATTTCAACTAAACTTGACAGGAATGTTCATTAGGTGACCCCCTTTCAGAATTGCTAAAAGAATTGAAATCCATAAAAAACTCTGGTTGCCATGGCAACAGAAAAGGAGAAATTTGACTGAATCTCAATACTATCTTTGAACAACATCTCCTAAACTACCAAGCCAATTTCAACCAAACTTGGCAGGAATGTTCCTTAGATGACCCCCTTTCAGAATTGCTAAAAGAATTGAAATCCATAAATAACTCTGGTTGCCATGGCAACAGAAAAGGAGAAATTTGACTGAATCTCGATACTATCTTTGAACGACATCTTCTCATAAACTACCAAGCCAATTTCAACTAAACTTGGCATAAATATTCCTTAGGAGGTCCTCTTTAAGAATTGCTAAAAGAATTGAAATTGACTGAAAACTCTGGTTACCATGGCACCAGAAAAGGAGAAATTTGACTAATTCTCAATGATTTCTTTGAACAACATCTACTCCTAAACTACTTGGCCAATTTCAACCAAACTTGGCAGAAATATTTCTGAGGAGGTTCCTTTTAAAAATTGCTAAAAGAATTGAAATCTTTTAAAAGCTCTGGTGGCCATGGCAACAGAAAAGGAGATTTTCCACCAAACTAGGCAGAAATATTCCTTAGGAGGTCACATTTCAAAAATTGCTAACAGAATTGCAATTTATAAAAAAAAACCCAACTCTGGTTGCCATGGCAACAGAAAAAGAGAAATTACACGAAATCTGTCAGAAGCAATTTCTCAATAACCGCAGAGCCAAATTTGACAAAACCTAATATTTGCATTGCTTATTCATGATATTGCTAAGAGGTACTTTTTTTTTTGCTTTTCAATATAAAACCTTGTCACAGAAAAAGGGGACTTCTAGTAAAATCTGCTTATCAGGCACATAGCATCTACATTTATGCATGGATTTAAAAAAAAATGTATGGGTAAATGTGTTCTTTATCATGAGTAGATGTTCTATTTGAAATATATATTTAGGTAGGTTCGAGGTCATAGATCTAGGTCAATTTGTAAATTTCTGTTTGTTTATCAGTCTGTATGTTTTATTTTAATTCCATCTGTCCAAAGCAATTTCTCCATAACCAAATAGCTGAATTGGATGAAACACCATATTTTAGTTACATATGATATTGCACTATGGTAGTTTTCTAGATTTTCTATGGTTTGAAATTGCATAGCGGCGTTCATATGATCTTTGACCCTTTATTGCATTACCTGTAAGAAATCTGATCTGTTATAAAACCCCATCTCAGGTGAACGACCTAGGGCCAACGGCCCTCTTGTTTCTGTTTCAGCTCTGGTACTATTTATACCCCACAAAACGAATGTTTTACTATACCTGGAAAACAAATGTTGTAGGGTGTATACTGGAATCAGTCTGTCTGTCTGTTCATCTGTGTACAAAATTCTTGTCCAGGGCATTGTACAGTACAGTAGCTATGATCATGAAACTCCATGAGTAGATAGATCTCACTAAGAAGTGTAGTTTACAAGGAGCATAGCTCTACCTTACTTATTTTGTGAGTTATTGCCCTTTGTTTTTATGCTCCCCGAAGGGAGAGCATATAGTCGCCGCTTCGTCTGTCCGTCATTCCGTCCGTCCGTCCGTCCGTCCGAAGCGATTTCTCTATAACCCTTTGGCCAAATCAAATGAAACTTACCATGTGAACTCACTATGACATAATGCCGATGTACTTTTCCCAGTTTTTGGATTTGAGGCCTCGTCATGGGAAAAGGGGACTTAAGGTCAAATACACTTTTTCTCTAATTTCTCATAGTCTAATGGTCAGAATTTGATGAAATTTCATATTTGAGTAGCAAATCAGATGCCCTTGACAATAAACTACTTGAAATTTGCGTATAAAAAGAATGTCATGGAAAAAGGGGGCTTATTGTTTGTTAGCTTAATCTTAGCTCTGTATGGCATACATTTATTGTGACAAAGCCTTATTCGGGGAGCATTGTCCGTCTCTGACGGCTCTTGTTGACAAAAAATGCTTGTCTGGACCTTTAGTGATAAATTTCTAGTTATTTACCTGCCTGCAGTAAGCTATCTTTCTTAACTTTAAGTGTGTGTGGTCTAGGAATGGATTAATCCATTTCTTTATAATGACTCTTAAAGATACTCTACAAGTTGAAGGCTGTGGAAAGATTCTGGAAAATGAAAAAATTGCTTCTGGCAAGTAGTTTCTTGATTTCCCACTATGTTTTATACCCCAAAAGGTGTTAAATTTCCTGCACTTGAAATTGTTATCTGCAATGTTTAACTATTGGAATTTAGACAAGTCTAAAAAATATGTCTGGTGATGACTGATGAGTTAAGCAATACCACACAATGACTCTTTTTAACTCCCCACAAAATAGTGACAATGGAAAACATCGTGGAAAATGAAGTAATTGCTTGTGACAAGCAATTTCTTCATTTCCCACCATGTTTTCCATACAAAAAGACCTAAAAGTTAAAAATTCCATTCACTTGAAATTGTCGTCTGCAAGATGTTTCAAATTGGACCACCCTAAAATTTTGTCGTTTGGTAATGGGTTAAGCAATACCTAAATGTAAAATGCATCATTTCGGGAAAATTGTGTGACAGTTATTTGAACCATTCCAAAACAGCAAAATTTAGGATTGTCCTATTACAAAGCTGCTTAAGAGGACGAAAATTAGTGTAAATTGTTATCAGATTTGGTTTTACTATAGCTTTGAAAATATTGAGGCAAAAGAAGAAAATGCTGATTATCTTCTTTTGCCTTAATATTTTCTTAAGTTAAATTTGTGAGGGACGTCAAAATCAGGTCTTGCCATTGCTACACAAAGACTCTTTGACTCGCCACAAGATTGTAGAGTTTGAAAACATCGTGGAAAATTAATTTTTTGTGATGAGCAATTTCTCCATTTCCCACAATGTTTTCTACTGAAAAGGACCAAATTATTAGAATTCCTTTCTCTTGAGATTGTTGTTTGCAACATCTTTGAAAGTTGGACTTATCCAAAATTTTATTAAAGGGTTAAGTGGATTGTTGTTCCTTTATTTTCAGGGCCACACCTCAAGCTACACCTCAAAACAGAAAAAGACCAGCCGAGACAAACGGTACTTCAGACTCGGATGCCGACTCAGAGAGTTCCGACGATGAAACAAAGAAAAAGAAAGTAAAGAGACAAAAACAGAAACAAACGGGAACTCCCGCAAAACCTGGAACATCTAAACAAACACCCTCCAAACCTCAACAGAAATCTAAGCCTACCCCAGCAAAACAACCAGCGAAGAAAGATAGTAGTAGTAGTAGTTCAGACAGCTCGAGCGATGAAGAAGAAAATACAAAGACCACTACAACAGCTGCGGCTAAAACAACCCCTAAAGCTCTTGCTAAAACTGCACAAGCCAAGAAAGACAGTAGCAGTAGCGATGACAGTTCGAGCGAAGATGAAGCACCTAAATCTAGTGCACCCCAAGTGAAAACAGCAACTCCCAAGGCTGCCCCTAAATCTACTCCGAAGGCTGCTCCTAAAGCTGCCCCTAAAGCTACTCCAGCTAAGAAGGACAGTAGCAGTAGTAGTGATAGTTCTAGTGAAGATGAAGTTAAAGCCCCTCAGACCAAGACACAAACACCACAAACTAAAGCTCCAGCCCAGAAAGCAACACCGAAAGCCACACCAGCCAAGAAAACCAAGGACTCCAGCAGTAGTAGTGAAGACAGCTCGAGCGAAGAGGAGGTGAAGGTACCACAAACTAAAGCAAATACACCTAAAGCTGCACAAAAAGTCACACCTAAGGCTACATCAGCTAAGAAAGACAGCAGCAGTAGTAGTAGTAGCAGTGACGATAGTGAAGATGAGGCTAAGAAACCTGCTGCTCCTACAAAGGTCCTGACGCCTAAAGCTGCACAATCTAAAGCCACAAAGAAGGACAGCAGCAGTAGTGAAGATAGCAGCTCAAGTGAGGATGAAGCAAAACCAGCAACTAAAGCTGCAGTCAAACCTCCTGCTAAAGTTGCTGCTAAAAAGGATGAGAGCAGTAGTAGTAGAGATGATTCTTCAGATGATGAAGCTCCTAAATCTACTGCTAAAACAACCCCAGCTAAACCAGGAGCAGGTACTCCTAAAGCTGCCCCAGCTAAGACAACCCCTGCAAAGGCTGCTCCTGCCAAGGCAGGACAAGATGACAGTAGTGATGATAGCTCCAGCTCAAGTGAAGACGAGGCAACAAAGAAGGCTCCACAAGCAACAAAAGCCACTCCAGGGAAGGTAGCCCAGGCTGCACAGTCCAAGAAAGCTGAGAGCAGTAGCAGCGATGATTCCTCAAGTGACGAAGAAGAGACCAAGAAGCCACAAGCTAAGGCTAATACAACACCAAAGGGTAATGTCAGTAAAACAGCTACACCAGCCAAGGTGGGTGCCAAGAAGGATTCTAGTAGCAGTAGTGATGACAGCTCAAGTGAGGACGAGAAGAAGAAACCAACACAACAGAAGGTCGTAACTCCTAAAGCTGCCCCTCCTAAACAAACCACTGCTAAGAAAGATAGCAGCAGTAGCTCAGATAGTTCTAGTGAAGACGAGGCAGTGAAGGCGCCAACAAAAACGCCAACAAAAACTACTGCAACTACAAAACCTGCAGCCACAAAAACAGCACAAGCTGTGAAGAAACAAGATTCTAGCAGCAGTGATGATAGTTCAAGTGAAGATGAGACTCCGAAGCAGCCTGCTAAAGCTACTCCGAAACAGCCAGCAAAAGGTGCAGCTAAAAAAGACAGCAGCAGTAGCAGTGACAGTTCGAGTGAAGATGAAGCTTCAAAATCTAAATCTGTAACACAAAAGGCTACACCTGGTAAACAAACACCTGCTAAAGGGGCACCTGCCAAACAGGACAGTAGCAGTGACGATAGCTCAAGTGAGGACGATGATGATAAACCAGTAACTACTAAAGCCACTCCAGCTAAAGTAGAGACTGCTAAAAAGGCTGCAGCAAAGGATAGCAGTAGCAGTGATGACAGTTCGAGCGAGGACGAAAATGATAAATCTGTGAAACCTAAAGTTACACCGGGAAAAAATACATCTGCTAAAACAACTCCTGCTAAAACACCTGCTAAAAAGGACAGTAGTAGTTCGGACGATAGTTCCAGTGAAGAGGAAAGTAATGTGAAACCTAATGCTAAAGCAGTTTCTGCTAAAAACACTCCTAATAAAGCAACTCCTGCTAAAACGCCAGCTAAGAAAGACAGTAGTAGTTCGGATGATAGTTCGAGTGAAGAAGAAAGTAATGTGAAACCTAATGCTAAAGCAGTTTCTGCTAAAAACACTCCTAATAAAACAGTTTCTGCTAAAAACACTCCTAATAAAGCAACTCCTGCTAAAACACCTGCTAAGAAAGACAGTAGTAGTTCTGATGATAGTTCAAGTGAAGAGGAAAGTAAAGTTATACCTAATGCTAAAGCAGTTTATGCTAAAAACACTCCTAATAAAGCAACACCAGCTAAGAAAGACAGTAGTAGTTCGGATGATAGTTCAAGTGAAGAAGAAAGTAATGTGAAACCTAATGCTAAAGCAGTTTCTGCTAAAAACACTCCTAATAAAACAGTTTCTGCTAAAAACACTCCTAATAAAGCAACACCAGCTAAGAAAGACAGTAGTAGTTCGGATGATAGTTCAAGTGAAGAAGAAAGTAATGTGAAACCTAATGCTAAAGCAGTTTCTGCTAAAAACACTCCTAATAAAACAGTTTCTGCTAAAAACACTCCTAATAAAGCAACACCAGCTAAGAAAGACAGTAGTAGTTCGGATGATAGTTCAAGTGAAGAAGAAAGTAATGTGAAACCTAATGCTAAAGCAGTTTCTGCTAAAAACACTCCTAATAAAACAGTTTCTGCTAAAAACACTCCTAATAAAGCAACACCAGCTAAGAAAGACAGTAGTAGTTCGGATGATAGTTCAAGTGAAGAAGAAAGTAATGTGAAACCTAATGCTAAAGCAGTTTCTGCTAAAAACACTCCTAATAAAACAGTTTCTGCTAAAAACACTCCTAATAAAGCAACACCAGCTAAGAAAGACAGTAGTAGTTCTGATGATAGTTCCAGTGAAGAGGAAAGTAATACAAACAATGTGTCTAAAAGTGTAACGCCTAAATCTAACAATGTGAAAACAAATAGTAAGAAAACTGAGAGTAGTAGCTCAGATGATAGCTCCAGCGAGGAAGAAACGACCAAAAGTAAAACAACGGGTACACCAAATGTAGTCCCAGCAAAAGGAGCAGACAACAAAGATGCAGTTGAGAGTTCAGATTCCGGTGTGGCCATTGAAGACAAGAAAAACAAGAAAGAGAAGGTTAGTTCTTATCTAAAATTTCACGTATAGCTTTAGCAATTGACAATGTATGAGACTGGCTCATTTGCTGCAGCAACAGCATTTTCTCTGATGTGCATTTGTTGGCTAGTTTTTGTTAGCGCAACTCCTACAGTTTCAATCAAAAGATGATCAAACTTTGAAAATATTTAAGGAAAAGAAGAAAATACTAGTCAACATTTTATATTTTGCAAGCTACAAGACGTTTAATCCTTGACTTTTAGAGGTGTTTAAACATTCAAGGTGTTGTGTGGTCATATTTTGAATATCTTAACTTGTTTTATGAGTGTAAACATAATTCTGTATTTCCACAGAGAAGAAGCAGTCCATTTAGAAGGGTAAGAGAAGAGGAAGTAAGAGTTGATCCTAGACTACAGAATAACTCATTTGAGGCCAAGGTAAATAATTGCTCAGAAAATATTGAGGCAAAAGAGAAATTGCAGATTATAGACATTTTCTTCTTTTGCCTAAATGTTTCTCAAAACTGTTGTAATGAGTTTTAAAAACTCAGTCATGTATGGGATTTCCGGAAAAGGTTAATATTTCTAAAAAAAAAAAAGGCCTGGTTTTGACATCTCTATCAGTAAAAGTTTGGGAAAACATTGCGACTAAAGAAGAAAATGCTGAAAACCAGCATTTTCTCCTTTTGTCTCAATATTTTCTGCAGAGCTACAGATAAGAGGAGAAAATGTTGTCTGCAACATCTTTGAATTTGGACCAGTCCTTAATCTTCCTAATTATACCCCCCCCCCCCCCACCTACGAATTAGAGGGGGGTATATTGGCTTCACCATGTCTGTCTGTCTGTCCATCCATCCGTCCGTAGACTTTTTCGTTTCCGTTCTCCAAGTCAAGAACCGGTTGACCTAGGATCATGAAACTTTACACAGTTGTTACCCATGACCCAAGGAGGTGCCCTATTGTTTTAGGGTCAAAAAGGTCAAGGTCACAGTTGGACTTTGTTGAAAATCTGTTTCAGTGCTCCAACTAAAGAACTGGTTGACCTATCACACTTTTTCAGTGACAAGGGGCTAGTGGGGGGTATTTGTCTGCTTTGGGACAGTTCTAGTTGTTAATGGTTTGACCCTTTCCCAAGCAAGACCTATTTTTGACGTCCCTAATAGAAAATATTTTGGAAAACTTCAAGGCAAAAGAAGAAAATGGTTATAATCAGCATTTTCTCCTTTTTCCTTGATATTTTCCAGGCTTAAAATAATGCACAAATCCAATTCTATCAACATCCAATATGTAGTCTGCAGCAGCTTTGAAATTGGTGCATCCTAAGGCACTTTTGTTGTTTGTTACCCCATTAGTGCATAGCGACGCCTTTTGACTCCCTCACAAGAAATGACTTTGAAAATCATTGTGGGAAATGAAGAAATTGCTTGTGAAAAGCAATTTCTTCATTTTCCACAATGTTTTCCAACCAAAACATTTTTAAATTGTCGTCAACTCAACTTTAAATTGTCGTTTACAGCACCTTAAGTCCTTTCAAATTTGGACAGTAAAAAATTTTGCCGTCTGGTAATGGGTTAATGGGTCAAATTCTTTCATTTTAGGATGGAGCACAAGGTTCTTGGGGAGAGAAAGCCTTCAAAGATCTCAGCGTCACGAGAGGAAAAGATTTCCGGCGAGAAAAGACGAAAAAGAAGCGCGGCAGCTACAGAGGGGGTCAGATAACACAGACCGTTCATTCTATAAAGTTTGATGACTAGATATATTGTTAAAAAATGAATAAACACTTACCCAAACTGCAACATTTTTGAGCCCCCATATTGAAAGATAGGGTGCATGATAAATGGAAAAATATGAATAAGATATCACAAAAAACATTGAGGCAATAGGAGAAAATTTCTTTTATCTCAATGTGTTCCCAAACGTTTTCTGTTAGGGATGTAAAAACCAGGTCTAGTTTCAGATAGGGTGAAGAACATTTGAGAAATGTGCATGTTGCTCAGTAGAAACACAGTGGTTAATCACATGACTCAAAATTTCAGAAAATTTTAGATATTTTTGATAATACTTGACTAATTTGAATTCGGTTTGAAGCAGAGAAGGTGGAAATCTACCAGGAATAAGCTGAGCGTAGTGGATTTTTGAAATATCAACTGATAAAAAAAGTTATTGAAGATCAACCAATTTTTGGTTGATCTTCAATAACTTTTTTATTAGTTGATTTTTCAAAAATCCACTATGTCCATCTAATGCGTTACATATGTTCACCTTCTCTGCTTCAAACCAAATTCAAATCAGTCCCATATTAGAAAAGTTATTAAAGATTTTCTGAAATTGTTGCATCAGGTGGTTATCCACTGTGAGAAAGGCTATGAAGAAAAATAACACATTGTAAATTGTTCATTATTATATATTTATGCACCCGTTCGAAGAAAATGGGGGTATATTGTTTTGCAAGCGTAGGTCGGTCTGTTTGTCTTTATACCAAACCTTGTCTGGAGCAAAACTGTGGAATGGTACATAACTAAGCTTGGTGCAATAAAGGAGGATGTGCTTAAGAAACAAAAGGATGTCCGCTTTTATGAAATGAAACCAGCATTTACTGATGCATATTCAAAACATTTTCAGAAACTGTCGCCAGTAATATATGAAGCAGAAAATATTGTTGGTGGGGGATCAAAACTGTAGTTACGAGGTTTTGACCCCCCCACTAACGGTATATCTGTTAATGATGTAGACTATGAATACCGACATCTTGCAATCATGGCTATTTCTATCTAAGCTGAAGGAAGTGAAAAATGTTTTGCCCAGAAAGATGGACCTAGATATAACTTGAACATCAACAACTAATGTCAATGAGGAAGATGAAGCTGTGAAAACTTTGGTGGGAGAGGAGAAAGTACAAACGGATGATAAAGGGTGTTTTGTGAACGTCCCAAAGGTTAACACATTTCACGAAGAAGTTGATAAAAATGACAACTGTGTACCATTACCGAAGAGGAAGAAAGAAAAGTCGGCTAAATTGCTCAAAATGCAAACTGGGGAATTTGGTCCTGCTCCATGTGTGATAAAATTGTAAGAACAGTAACTCTTGTTATTGCCCTATTTTGATTATCATACTTGATAAATGACTATTGTGCCTTTGTACTTGGCTTCAATTATTAGATGGGTACATCAAATGTAGGCCCTTGAGGGGCATATATGTTTTACAAGCATCTCTTGTGTAGAGAATGTTAACAGGCTCCAGTATCAGAAGATGCAGTGATGTGGGATTACCCAAAACTGAGGAATGGTACATTACTAAGCTTGCTGCAGTAAAGGAGGATGTGATTAAGAAACACAAGGATATCCGCTTTTATGAAATCAAACCAGCATTTACTGATTCATTTTCAAAACATTTTCAGAAGTGCCAGTAATATATGAAGCAGAAAATATATCTGTAAATGATGTACAGAGCTTCAGATTTATTTGAAGAATGGGGGGTCGAAATGACCCATGGCAGGGAAATTGATGGGTCATTTTTGGAAATGATGGGCCATAGCAATGAAAATAAACATAGTGATATAAAAAATTTGTAAAAGCCTGGGCCGATTGGCCCCTGGAGTTGAAAAGTGATGGGCCATATTTGCAAATAGTGTGTCAAATGGCCCGGGCCCACTGAAAATCTGAAGCTCTGGATGTAGACTATGAATACCCTGACATCTTGCAATCATGGCTATTTCTATCTTAGCAGATAGAACTTGGACAACAACAACTATTGTCACTGAGAAAGACGAAGCTGTAAAAACTTTGACAGAAGAGAAGAAAGTACAAACGGATGATAAAGGGTGTTTTGTGAACACCCCAAAGGTTAACACATTTCACGAAGAAGTTGATCAAAATAACAACTGTGTACCATTACCAAAAGGGAAGAATGAAAAGTCGGCTAAATTGCTCAAAATGAGAACTGGGGAATATGGTGCAGCTCCACATGTTATAAAAGTTTTTGAAGATGGAAGCATTGTTGATGTTACAGGAAAATATCTTCAGCATCTACCAGACTAACCTTGTATTTATGGAAAAAGAACGAAAAGGTGGCAATCTTTTTTTTAGCTCCCCTATGCACAATGTGCTGAGGTCTAGCTTTAGGTGAGCTGTTCTCTCAATCCTTTCCCAAACAAGACCTAGTCTGATGACCCTAATGAATTAAGAAATTGGTTAAAAAATAGAGGCATAAAAAGATAATGCTGATAATCTGCATTTTTATGCCCCCTTTCGAAGAAAATGGGTAGAACTCATGATGGATAAATGCAAGAAAGGTAACTCTGTTATTGCCCTATTTACATTATCATACTTGATAAAATACTATTGTACCTTTGTACTCAGTTTCAATTATTAGATGGCTACATCAAATGTAGGCCCTTGAGGGGACATATGTTTTACAAACATCTCTTGTTTCCTAAGAAATTCATGATGATTTTCTTGATTTATTTGAATAATTGTAAATATAGATCAAACATAATTTACGGTCGACTGTGAACTAAGTTGACTGTAAACTAAGTTTTGCTCAACCCTGACATTTCATCAGTTTGTGTAAGATAGTCAAATATTGTTGGTTAAGGTAGAATACCCCTTATAAGATTGGCGTGACTTTGGAATTATTCGGGCGCGATCGAAAACATTCGGCTGTGGAACTCTCCACAGACGAATGTTTACGACCGCACCAGAATAGCTTCGGATTCATAACGACAATGCTCGAAAAAAAGCGCTATATTTTATGAATTTCAAAATGGCGACATTACGGGTATTCTACCTTAAAAGAAAGTGTGTTCATGCTTGTATGTGTTCATAAAAGGTAATTGCAATTGTTAAAAACTTCATCATAGAAGCTTTTACATGCAAATCAGTGTCAAAATCTAGATTTAACCTCTCCCAAACAGGAGCTGGTTTTGATGTGTCTGATAAAGATGGCTTTGGGAAACATTGAGGCAAAAGAAGAAATTGCTGATGATCAGCAATTTCTCCTTTGCCTCAATATTTTCCATGCTGTGATGTACACATTCCTTTTACCAAAAAAGTGAAATAACACTCATTTTATTGTCTGCAACTCCTCTTAAACTTGTAGACTAATTTTCCCAAACAGTGATGCTACTGACACACCTAATAGAATGGGCTTGCAGAGCTTCTGATAAGAGAGAGAGTGAAGGTTTTTCAAAATGCAATATTTCATTAATTGATCATCAAACCCTATTTTATGGGTACTCATTGGAATCGTCTCGTCAAGACGATTCCATTGAGTACCCACAACATAGGGTTTGGAATTGAAATAACAAAGTTACAATGTCTTCACTCCCACTTATCTGTAGCTCTTGGCTTGGAAAAGTTTTGAAAGAAAATGCTGATAATAATCTGCAACCCTCTTCCAATAAGAAAAACTTTGCTATTCACTCCCACTTATCTGTAGCTCTTGGCTTGGAAAAGTTTTGAAAGAAAATGCTGATAATAATCTGCAACCCTCTTCCAATAAGAAAAACTTTGCTATAATCCAAATTAAGAGGTGCTTCAGACAACCTATTTTCCTGGCCATTGATTAGTTTTCTATGTATAATATAGAGGCTGTATTATAAATTCTACGCGAAAAAAACATTCAAATGCATGCAGCCCATTGAATGTTTCTATCATGACTGTAGAATCTACTATACAGACTCGAAGTGTTCGCTAGAGGTTCTTTGGATTCCGGGGGTGGCTATGTATTGGCGTCATATGAACTAGCCGGCAGTCTCATGCCAAATACAGCAGCGAAATTTTATAATATACTGCAATTTCATTTGTCCAAAAAGTGGGTCAAACACTAAAGAGGATGGGTATTGATCCAGGCCAACCCTCTATAGAGGACTAAAGCAATTTTGGGTCATTTATGTTTCACAAACATTTCTTGTTTCTTCCTCTTTCATTGAGAAATCATGTCAAAAGTTGTTAAAAAGAGCATATTGCTATGTAAGGAGATGAGTAAATTATATTGAAATTGAATTTACAGTCATTGTTTATCAATTAACCCTTTCCCAAACGACAAAATTTTAGGGTGATCCAAATTCAAAGATATTGCAGACGACAATTTCAATTCATGAAATTTTAAAAATCTTTCCATTTTGGGTAAGAAAACATTGTGGTAAATGAAGAAATTGCTTGTACAAAGCAATTTCTTCATTTTCCACGATGTTTTCCAAAGCCTTTTTCATTTGGGGAGTCAAAAGGCGTCAATGTGTGGTAATGGGTTAATGCCCTTACCCCTTTCCAAGTGGCAATTTTGTAGACAGCTATAGCTCACGATAAATGACGTGGCAGAGAATCTCATTTGGTTTGCATGGCATTGGGTTGCTTTGCCAGGTCATTTATTGTGAGCTATACTATTTGAAACTTCTGCTGAAAACAAAACATGGACAAAAAAGAATATAGATATTGAAGGAAAAGGAGAAATGCCCAAAATTAGCATTTTCATCTTTTGCCTTAAGGTCTTCCAGAATTGTCGGTTTTGTCAAGCTCAGTTGGTCACAGTGGAGTTACCAAACAGCAAAATTTTAGACTTGTCTAAATTCAAAGATGTCGCAGACGACAATTTCAAGTAACTGAAATTTTACATTTTTTGGTCTCTCTTTGTAGAAAACATTGTGGGAAATGAAGAAATTGCTTGTGACAAGCAATTTCTTCATTTTCCAGAATGTTTTCCAAAGTCTTTATTTTGAAGGGCGTCAAAAAGCGTCAATGTTTTGGAAAGAGTTAATCCAGGGCTTTGGTCATGGGTTTGATCCCTAGCTCCGCCAATTTCCTGTGCGATATTTTGCAAGCCATTGTCTCAAGCTAATGAGAGAACATGTGTGAGAACAGCACGTAGGCTCAGATTGTATGTTGGTTCAAGAAATACCAGTATAACATGGTTAGATGCCCCAGCTTCTGCAATATTGATGTAAATTGATGAATGCAGCATTTAAAAAATACTATATTCAAGTCAATTCCTAATTTGAAAATCCAGGCTTGTGCGGCCACTAAAGAGTTAAGATGTACAATACATGTAACACATTAAGGCAGACGCTTGTTAACCCATTACCAAACAGCAAAATTTTGGCCTGCTCTAAATTGAAAGAAGTTGCAGACGACAATTTTAGGTAAATTAAATTTCACATTTTATGGTATTTCAGGCAAGAAAATATTGTGGGAAATGAGGAAATTGCTTGTCACAAGCAATTTCTTCATTTTCCACAATATTTTCTAAAGCCATTATCTAGCAGGGAGTCAAAAAGAATCATTGTGTGGTAATGGGTTAACATAACTCTGACATTGCATTGCCTATTACAAATACTGGAAGGCATGTGTGCATGGCCATGGTGTAGTTATTAGCGCATCAAAGTCTCACTCTTGAGGTCCCTGAACACGACAAACATCTATTCTGACTCCCACCAGGGGTTAGATAATTATAAACCTATAATCATGGGCGAGCAGCTAGAAGCTAGGTAATTATGTTGAGGTAGTACTGAAGAGAGAAATGACTGGAATCATTGGTTAGCTTCTCCAGCCACAATATGACCATAGCAGTTGAAAGAGCCCCATTCAATCAATATTGCAAATGGCAAGTAAGAAAATGGAGATAGTGCTCATGGTGTGGGAAGGTAATTTCCACTGGTGGTGAACTAAAACAATTTTCGCTACAACAGCAAGGTTTAGATATTTTGCGTTTAAATGTGAGTTAATAGATTTTTTTTTTCTAATGACAATGAACTTAATCTAAAAACAGACCGGGTTTACCATTTTGTATTGATGTTATAAAATCTCGTAACTACGACTTCGATAAAGCTGTAGTTACGATATTTTATAACAACACCGACGGAATGCATTGTTCGCATAAAAACGTCCCTCGCTTTGGCTGAGTTCACCACCAGTGATTTCAGACAAAACAAAATGCTGGTGTCTTGCAATACGGAACGATTTTTTTCCAGTTGACTGTGACGTAATTTTGCACAAACTAAAGTATTTCTTATGTGTTGTTATAAAATCTTGTAACTACAGCTTGAATCAAGCCGTAATAAGACATTATATAACAATACCGACAGTTAATCAAAACATAATGGTTAATTTTAGCACAAAAATAATTGCTATACTGCATCAATATTTGGTTTCAACATGCGGCGACAGTATGGATAATTATGTCATGTGAGCATGTGCTTGCATTAACACTTTCCTAAACAAGACCATGTTTTAACATGCCTAATAGATGAAGCTTGGGAAATATTGAGACAAAAGAATCATTATTTTCTGCTATTGCCTCCATATTTTCTACATGGTGAAATGTTTATAATAAGCAATTTCTATTCATGGCATCAAAAAGGGTCATTATCTGAGAAAGGGTAAAACAGGATTCTTGTTCACAGGAGAGCCAAACCCAGATAGCTCAATCGTTAACATCAAATCTATCAATCCAGGGACTGCGGGTTCGAATCTCGACTGGACTAATATCCTTTCTGACATTTGACAAGTCATTTGTCTCGCGCTGATGGATGTGAATCATCTAAGTGAGAGTGCAGCTGGAGGCTCATAACGGATATTGTGATAGTACTGCTTAGAGAAATTCCAGGAAAATGCTCCATCGGTGTGATATGCCCGTAGCAGTTGAATTTAACCCATTTCCACATATTGATGCCCCTCAAGATAAAGGCATTGGCAAACATTGTGGAAAATGAAGAAATTGCTTGTGACAAGCATTTTTTTCATTTCCCATAATGTTTTCTATCCAGAAATAACAAATATTGTAAAATTTCATTCACTTGAACTGTTGTCTAACATCTTTCAGACTGGACCAGTCTTGAATTTTGTCGGCTGATAATGGGTTAACCCTTTCCCAAACAAGACCTGGTTTTGACGTCCCTAATAGAAAAGGCTTGGGAAAACATTGAAACAAAAGAAGAAACTGCTGATAACCAGCAGTTTCTCCTTTTGTCTCAATATTTTCTAAGTCATATTTTACACAAATCCTATCTTTAATAACATCCATTTTGTCATTTGTGTCAGTTCTTGAAGTGAATCACCCTTACATTTTGTCGTTTAGGAAAGGGTTAACCCCAATCAATCAACATGTTCACAGGAGACCACTGTATATGACATCAAAACAAAGCATTTAATATGAAAATCATTTATTCTATAGATTCAGTATATAAAATTAATAAACAATTCAATGTTTAACAAAAATTAAAAACAAACATTTTCACACTTTCATAATACTACCATACTACATTGATTAATTTGGGAATAAGTTGGTATTTTCCTTTTTATAGTTTTGCACTTGCTGATGCAAAGATTTCCATTTTCTATGCACAAATTCACAATAAAACTTACAAGCCCAAACATAAATCATGATCACACTGACGGATAGAACTTGGTATGAAATAAGTTTCATCGAAATACCAAACATCCATATCTTTTTCAAATAAAACATATCTTGAGAAACGTTTTTACAGTTTCATCCCCCTTGAAACATTATATCAAGTAAAAACCCTGTATAGGTAAACTTTAGTGGCAAAACCTCATGCCCTTGCCCGAGTCTAACTAGTTATCTGAACACAAATTAACCTGAATTAGATCTATATCAAAGTCATTGAGGATGGAAAAGTAACATGATTGTAACTTCTTAACTGGAAATGTTTGAGAAAATATTGAGACAAAAGAAAATGTTGAAAATTGGCATTTTCTCTTTTCCCCCTGGATATATTCTACCAAATTTAATCAAGGCTTGAGATTTTGTTGGCATCAGTTATTCTTTTCTGTGGCTTTCAATTTGGCCTTCTCTAAATTTTGTTCTTTGGAAAAGAAGTTTATAGGGTTTGAATAGTGACAGGTAAATGTTTGGGTTTCTGACAGACGGACAACTTCAAAGACAACGTACCCTGATCTATCGTTGACAGGGCATAAACAATATCACAGATAAAATACTATAAATAGGCACATTTTGACAACAATCTTGTAGTATTACGGATCATAATAGTTTTCTTACATACAACTCTCTTGGTCAAAATATGTGCCTTTGGAATTTGGTTCACAAAAATGGGTTCTCATGAAAAATTGTAAAAATACAGCACAATACAATAAATATACCTAATACTGGTGATAAATTCTCCAATTTTACAATGAAAATACCACAGAAAAAGCTATTCTATCACAGTCAACAAATTTATACACACTGTCAAATGCTGAACATTGTAAAACAATTTATAACATCACAAAATAAATCAGAGATACAGAAGAGGTGGAGTGATGCCTTTTGAAAATGCAATATTTCATTTTGTGTGCATCAAACCCGATGTTATGGGTACTCATTGGAATTGGCTCATCGAGACGATCATCTCATTGAATTTCAATGAATACCCACAACATAGGGTTTGGATTTGAAATAACAAATTCAGAATGCATTACTATTCTGTAGCTCTGAATAAACCAAACTTTCAAGTCCTTTTGTGATAATTAGGAAATTTATGATACACCTTCATCTGAGGCAGATACATCTTCCTTTAAATGCTTTTGAAATTCGATTGCTCAGTGCCAAACGGTTGTAACTGCCTTTATGTTTATGGACAGTTACAACCATTTCGCGCTGAGCCATCAAAATGGTATCTTTTTCAAGATCACTAAAATCACAGGCTCACTGAGCAGTCATGCTTTAATAACTTCATTACTTTTTTTTTATAAAAATCTTTATTGTACAAATTGCCCATTGCAATACAAAAATGGATCATAATTTGTCAACATCAATATTCATTTCACCTATTATGACATCTTTTAACGTTTTTGCAAAGTAGAATACGTAAACTATTGTTTATTTATGACATTTTTAATCGCTGCACAATGGGTGCCCCCTTGATTGGCGAGGACACCGCGGTAGTTTTAAGTCTGAGATTATCCAGCACATAGTTCACTTTATCCCCACGTTGTCTCGGGTCAGGATGGGGTCCTCTCATTGGATGTGAAGACACGCCCCTTGGCGGAGCATAATCAGGTAATATACCGCGGACGGTGTAGCTCCACTGCATATCTGGTGTCTGGAAATATAGAAATAGAAAATAATTTAACCCTTTCCCAAACAACAAAATTTTGGGCTATTCCAAACTCAAAGATGTTGCAGACGACAATTTCAAGATGATGAAATTTTAAAAATCTTTGCATTTTAGGTTAGAAAATAATGTGGGAAATGAAGAAATTGCTTGTCACAAGCAATTTCTTCATTTTCCACAATGTTTTCCCATGCATTTTTGTTTGGGAATGGGTTAAAAACATTTTACCAAATTACACCAAAAGGACACTTGAAAGTGGTCTAAAGCACAAACGTTTTGCCAGGCACTACCACTTCTTAGAGGTCATGACAGAAAGGATTTGATTTATGATGAATTAAATAGGAATTGAAAAGGACAAATCACTTTTCTACCAATTGTATGTCAGTGTATACCAAGCAATAACAACTCATGAAAGAATGTTTTCTTCAAAGTTAAACATTTAAACCCGTTCAAAAACAAGACCTGGCCCTGGTTTCTCGAAAAAACTTTAGTACATACTCATGAGTGCATGCTCAACTTCAATGGAATACTCTCCAACGTTGAAGGGTATTAGATTGAAGTTCACAGGGATTTCATGTGAATTGAGTATGGTGCTCAGATTTGAGTCTGAGAACGTACTTAAGTTTTTTCGAGAAACTGGGGCCTGGTTTTGATGTCTATAATAGAAAATGTTTGGGGAAACATTGCGACAATGATCAGCATTTTCTCCTTTTTTCTCGACATTTTCTGTTCTATATTGAACACAAATTTTATGCTTATCAACCCTTTCCCAAACAACACCTGGTTTTGACGTCCCTAATAGAAGAGGCTTGTGAAAACATTGAGACAAAAGAAGAAACTGCTGATAACCAGCTGTTTCTCCTTTTGTCTTGATATTTTCTTGGCTATATCACACACAATTCAAATCTATATTAACATCCATTTTGTCGTCTACAGCAGCTTTTGAAATTGGATCATCTTAGGATTTTTGTAGTTTGGGAAAGGGTTAACACCAACTTTGTTGTCCCCAAAAACTTTCAAAATTAACTACCCTAAAATTTGTTGGTTGTGAAAGGGTTAATCTCATTAAGAAAAAAGCTTGATCGTAAAGTCTCAAACTAACCTGTATAATTAGTTTTCCATTGTATATTTTTCCATACACAGACGGGAAGAATCCCACTTTAAGCTGGGTACCGTTATTACCAACAGGAAGTAGCTCTCCAGTCGATGGAGATACATTAAACTCGGCATCACTTCCTGCGGCAAAATATGCCGTGTACGGAACAGGATACCTGGAGAAGAAATGGTATCAAATAATTTGTGACCTGTCATGCTAAAAAGGACCTTA
This sequence comes from Fragum sueziense, assembly GCA_963680895.1. Classification (NCBI taxonomy): domain Eukaryota; kingdom Metazoa; phylum Mollusca; class Bivalvia; order Cardiida; family Cardiidae; genus Fragum; species Fragum sueziense. The sequence continues at coordinate 68,788 of CAVMGG010000778.1, forward strand.
ACTGAACTCCAAAAATCCAAATGTTGACAAACTTGTCAGACCCAGCACAAGTCAACCATATCCCATATGCAAAAATGAACATTATATTAAGATAGAGAAAACATTCCAGATTTAGAAAATAACGTAAGTTAAAAAATGTTGGCACTAGTCAGGCTACGCGGACTACACAGACTGACTAGGGTCGATATTTTTCACCTTTCCTACAAGGTCCCTTTGAGTGTGACGGGTCACATCTATATTCTGTCAATTAATCGAAAGACATTTATTAGGGTTTTTCTTTTTTTTAAACAACAGATATATAGAAATTGCCTTTCAATTCTACATGATTATATATCAGCTATGTTTGAACATGTTGTAACTACAGCTTACATAAGATGTAGTTGCAGAGTTTTCGAACAAAACCAAAACTATTTACACAGTTTACACAGTTTTCGAGACCAGATGTACTATGTACATAAGCTAATTCAAGCTTCAATAGGCCCTTTATTTCTTTTTTTATTAGAGAAGAGGCAGCAAGTTTTTACCCCACTGCTACCCACTCCATACAGCTGGGGCTGACAATTTTAAAGTGTCTTGCCCAAAGACACACCTTACGTAAGTGGGGCTCGAAATTGTAACCACCGGGCTACAAGTCGAGTGCGCTAACCACTGTGCCACTCCGGCTGTCGAATATGAATGTGCTTATTCCAGATGTTGTGTAGTTTTAGACTTAGTGATCACCAAATTACTATGTTTTATTTTACCAGTACTTATGAAAGAAACTAAAAGCATATGTTGCAAGGAACAGTGAAGACGATTTCACATGAAATCAAAATGACCCTTCAACAATTTGTTCCTGATATGACAATGTTATTTATCATTTGTTAATGAATTGTATAACATGTGTATGAAATTTTACGAAACATGTTGTAGTCCTTCATAAATGTAAAAACAAATCTTAGCTACGATAAGAGTGTATGACCAGAAATGAACTTACTTGGTTTGGCTATTGAGTCTAATTCCCACCACAGATTCTTTCCCGAGCCCTGTAGCTTCAATATCAATGAGGTCGTCTACCGGTGGTTCAGTGGCCACAAACCTGACCGGGAACTTCCATACACCCCCTTGTGCAGCCTTTACCTCCAGGCTAACTTGATGACTGAAAGTGACGATAAATAACAATCCTTGTATTATTTTTGTTGTGAATTACAATAGATTCACTATTAAACGAGAATAATTAGAGTTGTATTGATAAAGCAATTTAACTGTGATAATTCTCGTTTAATAGTGAATCTTTTATAACTATAATTTTCTTTTTTAATCCTTTCCCAAACAACACAAATTTGACCTTTCCAAACTCAAAGTGTTGCTATGATGAAATATTTCTGATGTTGTGAAGAAAATTTCTCTTTCGTGGAGTGGAAAATATTGAGGAAAAGGAAGAAAATGCTGATTATCAGCATTTTCTTCCTTTTCTTCAAAATTTTCCAAAGCCTTAACTAACAGGAACACAAAAATGTTTCAATATCAATTAGGTCGTCTACAGGAGGTTCAGTGGCCACAAATCTGACAGGGAACTTCCAAACACCCCCTTGTGCAGCCTTTACTTCCAGGCTTACTTGATGACTGAAATAATCATCAAAAAAATAATTTAAGAATGGTATTTCTTTGAGTTCATTTTCATCTCTTACAATAGATAACAATTATGTAACTTTATTATTTCTTTCGGATACATTTTTAAAAAAAAAAAAAAACATTACCAAACAACAAAATTTTAGACTGCTCCACAATCAAAGAAGTTCCAGATAATATTTTTTGTGTGAAGGAATTCCAAAATGTTAAAATTTTTAGGGTAGAAAATATTGTGGAAAATGAAGAAATTGCTTGTTACAAGCAATTTCTTCATTTTCCACAATGTTTTCCAAAGCCTTTTTCTTTTGCTTAGTCAAAAAGAGTCAATGTGTGGGAATGGGTTAAGTATCACAATTGAACACACTAGATATATTTTTTGACCACTCAAATTTTAACAAATAAGTTTTAACAAGCCTTGCCTAGTCCACATTTTTTGACAATAAATAAAAAATTCAAATAAGCCAATTGAAGACAGTCACTCAAAAAACATTCCTGCTAAGTTTGGTTAAAATTGGCCAATGGTTGTTTTCTCAGGTTTTCTCTAACTTTGATATGCCCAACTGTGCGATGCCCACATTTTTTAACAATTCAAAAATTTGCAAGCAAGTTTAAAAAGGGTCATCCAAGGAACATTCCTGACTAGTTTGGTCAAAATAGGGCCAACCATTAATGAGTAATGTTTAAAGAAATTGTGGACAGAAAGACGACGGACAAGTACTGACCATAATAGTTTACATTGAGCACTTCATGAGCTAATAAACCACTAAATTAAATTGATTGAAACATGATAGGGAACGATTTTATCAAGTAACCAGTGACATAATTTTGGACAAACATTAGTATTCCGTAGGTGTAGTTATAAAATCTCGCAACTACCGCTTGATTCAAGCCGTAGATATGATTTTATAACAACACCGACAATTTGTCAAACCATAACTGTAAACCCAGTCTATTTTTAGCACAAAATTAATGTCTATTGTAAACACTTACTCCATGGTTTTGAGTGAGTTGTAGATGACATTAAATACAAGAACCACCAGTCCAGAACTTGTATCTCTGTGTTGCCTGATTAACTTTAGAGCTACAGATTGTCTTCGCTGTCCACATTTTTGTAGGTTTAAGCACAGAAATCCTTAAGGGAAAAGGAGAAAATGCTGATCATCAGCATTTTCTTCTTTTCCCTGAAAGGGTTTCTAATCTACCATTTTCAAAGATTGTCAAAGCCAGGAATTCTTCATAAAAAGGTTAATTAATTAATACCAGCGGGGATCTGGAAAAACGTCCCTTAAAGCATTTTTTGAAATCGAGTTTCAGCATCAGCCTGTTGTCAAATACAGTCAAATATGCATCCATGCTGCTGTCTTTAAGTTACTACAGATCACAAAGTAGCTATTAGAGAACAACATGGATCCTGATCAGACTGTGCGTATGCACAGGCTGATCTGGATCCATGTTGGGCTCAAAAGCCTTAAAGGACGTTTTTCCAGATCATGGCTCAGATTATGATAACCACTTACTCCATGGTTTTGAAGGGATTATAGATAACATTAAATACAAGAACCACCAGTCCAGAACTCGTATCTCTGTGTTGTCTGATCAGTTTTAGAGCTACAGATTGGGTCAGATTCTCTTTACTGTCGGCATCTTTGTAGGTCAACTCGTAGGAAAATTCATCAGCTGTAGCAAGGGCTGAAAAATAAAAATAAGAAAAATACATGTTATGCCAGCATGCTGTAATTTCTATTAGAAGAGTATTACACTTGTTATCATCATAGCATTCAATGAGTACCTTTATGAACAAAGTTAAGGGTTTAACCCATTACCAGATGGCAAAATTTTGGACTGTTCCGAGGTGAGAGATGTTGCAGACAACAACAATTTCGAGTGGTTGAAATTTTAATAATCTTACCATTTTGGGTTTTAAAACATTGTGGAAAATGAAGAAATTGCTTGTCAAAAGCAACTTCTTCATTTTCAACAATGATTTCCTGAGTCTTTCCTTTTAAGGGGGTCAAAAGGCGTCACTCTGCAATAATTGGTAAAAAAGTCTGCATATTTGCTCATTATCAGTAATTTCTCCTTTTGACTAAATATTCTCTATGCTAGGTACATAATTTGTTTCTTTATCAACAGCCATTTTGTAATCTGCGGTAGCATTCAAATTGGAAGTGTACATTTTTGCTGTTTGGGAAACTTCAAAGAGTTTATTTTAGGAATTTTGATGATCACTTACTTTCACCCACAACAATTCCATCTGGCAGTTTTGGAGATTCATTTTTCGGCGTGATGGATCTTGTGTACACAGATTTCTGCGGGCCTGATGTGACAGGCGCCACACCTGCCAATGTCACCTCTAGTCTCTCCTCCAGACGGTCTCGCGCCTTACACTCGATGATTGCACCATAGGACTCCTTAATTGGATGGGATTCTGGGATACCCTGAACCGGGAAAACCCAGCGAATTTCCCGGATTCCATCACCTCCTGTCCTTGACAACTGGTAACTGGAATGAAAATAATTTTGTGTTACAAATTATACAGGAAAAATAGTTTCAGATTTATTCATACAATTACTTTATTAGTTTCTGGCCATATCAGCCATTTACAAAGCATGTTAAAAAGCTAAATGACTACAATGAGCTAATACAAATTTACAATTGAAAGGTCCACTTGCAATGAAAGCATATAAAGGAAACATATAACAAGAATTTTCTCCTTATCCCTCTATATTTTCTGTGCTATATCATGCACATATTCAATTTCAATAACACCTATTTTATTTGCTGGAGGGACATTCCGAGAAAGACAAAAAGTTTGTCATTCAGGAAAGGGATGAACCTTTCCTAAACAAGGCCTAGTTTTGAAGTTCTAAAAACATTGAGAGACAAGAAAAATGCTGATTATCAATGATTTCTTCTTTTCCTTCAATATTTATGGGCTATAGCATGTACATTTTCTACTTTTGGTATTTTTGTCTTACTCAAAATATTTTGCTGTTTAAAAAACTTTCAGATATGACTGGTCCAAATTTTCTTTTTTTGGGAAAGGGTCCAAGAAGCTATGACAATGAAATCGTCTGCACATACCCTTGACTATCTTTCGGAGCATAATTCCACTTCTCCCCATCTTCCCTTGTCACAATAACGGTACACAGAGCTTCATACATCTTCATCTCGGTGGGAGCGAAGCAGATCGGGATGTCCAGCGTGGATTTTGGTCCGACACGAATGCTCGCTTTACGTTTCAACAACAGACAGAACGGAGAGTCTTCCGACGGTGCCCCATCTATAGCTTCTTCTAGACTTTGATGTTTATCTGGGAGAAAAGTGATCAAATGACTAAAATTTTAGGGTGTTCCAAATTCAAAGATGATGCAGACGACAATTTCAAGTGAATATAATTGTATATTTTTTGTTCTTTTTGGGTAGAAAACATTGTGGGAAATGAAGAAATTGCTTGTAACAAGCAATTTCTTCATTTTCCACAATGTTTTCCAAAGCCTTTATCTTTAAGGGCATCAAAAAGCGTCAATGGGAAAGGGTTACAGTTGAGAACATCATGAAATTGACATTCTGAGTAGAATGGCAATGTTTTATGAACGAATGAATGGAATGAGCGTTTTGAATGATTTTGTGTATCTAAAAAACCAATATTACCGATATTACGCCCACGATAACCTTTCAACCAATCAAACGTGATCTTAAAATAGTAACAAAAAGATATTCTGAAATTTACCAATATCATAAGTATGAAGGTTTATCGATAATACGCCCACGATAATATTTCAGCCAATGAAATGCATTCTTTTTATAACAACCAATTACACCAGAGAGCGGTTTGAACGTTTACTGAGCGCTATGAATGGTTTTGTGATCGGAATGAATGAACGCTTGAATGGAATGATTTTGATCAGAATGGAATGGAATTAAAGTCAATTTCATGATGTTCTCAACTGTTATTTATTAAATATGGTGGAATAAGAAAGTCTACAGAAATAACTTTGAAGTACTAGAATATTTGTTTGGGATATATAATGTACTTTTTGATAATCTTAAAAGGAATTGACAAGACACACATGTTGTTGTTTGAACAAAAGCTATGGATAATTCTTTCTGTATAAATACTAGTAGATCTAAACAAGATGTGTTGGTGAAACACTAATGCCCCCCGAAATGGCCATTTTTGTAAAATGCTAAGTTTTCGTAGGGTAAAGGGTTGATAAGGGTAGATTGATGACCTTTAGGAAGGTCAAATTGCATGGAACAGATAGGTATCATTGAAAGGAAGTTGCATACCAAATTTGAGCTTTGTATGTCAAATACTTTTGAAGAAAAGGCAAATGTTAAGTTTTCGGACAGACGGACAGACAGACGGACACGAGTAAAACAATATGCCCCCGATCTCTCGATACGGGGGCATAAAAAGAAGAAAATGCTGAGGAATCAATATTTTCTTCTTTTGCCTCAATATTTTCCATGCTTAATGTACACAAATACCCTTTTTGTCAACATTTTGTTGTTTGGGTATGGGTTAAAGGTACACAGTGCGTCAGCTACAAACATAAAAGAACATAAACATGATATGACCTACCTCTGAGCATGACCTCACACAGTACAGGATAGTCCATGGGGTTCCTGAAGGGGATAATAAGGGTCACGTTTGACCCCGCCACGGTGAAGATACTAACAGGGTCCTGAGCCTGGGGTAATAACCCTGTACCTGATGCAACAAACACCCACTCTCCTAGCTGGAATATATAGATAGATTGATCAGTAAAAAACTATTGTTACAATAAATGGGGTTCCTGAAGGGGATAATAAGGGTGACATTTGACCCCGCTACGGTGAAGATACTGACAGGGTCCTGAGCCTGGGGTAATAACCCTGTACCTGATGCAACAAATACCCACTCTCCTAGCTGGAATATATAAACACAAACAATTAGTTAACCCTTTCCCAGACAAGACCTGGTTTTCATGTCCCTGATATAAAAGGCTTGGGTAAACATTGAGGCAAAAGAAGAAAATGCTGATTATCAACATGTTCTTCTTTTGCCTCAATATTTTCCATGCTATATTGTACCAAAAGCCCATCTTTTTCAACATCCATTTTCTAGTCTGCAACAGCTTTCAAATTAGACAATCCCAATATTTTGTTATTTGGGAGAGGGTTAATACTTTAACCCTTTCCTAAACAAGACCTGGGCCCATATTTTTAACGATCTTTCGATTATTTTTTGCGTAATTACTTGTAACAACAAACCAGATTGGCGCATTCTGATTTCCGGTGCAATCAGATATCTTCTAACAAAGCGAACACAAAAACATGGTTATAAGATCGTTGATAATATGGGCCCCTGGTTTTTACGTCCCTAAATGAAGGATTGGGAAAACATTGAGGCAAAAGAAGAAACTGCTGATAATCAGCATTTTCCCCTTTTGTCTCAATATTTCCACGATATAATGTGCACAAATTCAATATTTATCAACATCCATTATGTCGGCTTCAGCAGCTTTTTAATTGGACCACCCTAAAAGTTTTTTTTGTTTGGGTAAGGGTTTATATTTTTTAACCCTTTCCTATTATGGTCACAGAAGCATATGCAAAGTTTACTAGCAATGGTATCAGTAGAATCAGAGATGTGACACTTGCACATAAAACCTAAATCAAAGCATTACGTAAACGCCTGGATAACTGCATTATCCCCCAATTCTATAAATAGTCACACTAATAAGAAATACTCACTTGTTCACAATGGAACACAATTTTAGCAAGATGATCACCCTCTTCAAGTGTTGAGGGCATGAAATGCACAGGGACCTCAAGTTTGGAGAAAGGTGCCATTACTATGGGTCGTTCATTGTCTCGCTCTAGTGAGAAATTGTTTGTGTTCAATATTGCTGGAACTTCTGAATGACAGGATTTATATGGAAGTTTATGCAGGCAATGTAGACCAAGGTCAGACTGCATAGACATGCAGTCTGACCTTAATCTTCACTCCCTGCAAATCTCCAAAACAACTTTTTTTCAAAAAAAAAAAGACAAACAAATATTAGATCTACTCACTTGTTCACAATGGAACACAATTTTAGCAAGATGGTCGCCCTCTCCCAGTGTTGAGGGCATGAAATGTACAGGAACTTCTAGTTTGGAGAAAGGTGCCATTGCTGTAGGTCGTTCATTGTCTCGCTCTAGTGAGAAATTGTTTGTGTTCAATATTGCTGGAACTTCTTATTGACAGGATTTATATGGAAGTTTATGCAGGCAGTGTAGACCAAGGTCAGACTGCATAGACATGCAGTCTGACCTTAATCTTCACTCCCTGCAACTCTCCCAAACAACTTTTTTTCAAAAAAAAAAGACAAACAAATATTAGATCTACTCACTTGTTCACAATGGAACACAATTTTAGCAAGATGATCACCCTCTCCCAGTGTTGAGGGCATGAAATGTACGGGAACCTCTAGTTTAGAGAAAGGTGCCATAACTATAGGTCTTTCATTGTCTCGCTCAAGGGAGAAATTGTTTGTATTGGATATTGTTGGTACTAGCTCCAATGTCTCGTCTGTAGGATTCTCAAGTACTATGTTTTGTTTGGTCCATCTGCAAGAAAAATCAATTTTTTTACAAATAAAAAAGTAAATAAATAGAAATTCACAAATGGTAAGATTTTGAGTGATAATAAACAATGGTTATAGATATTTTTTGTTTTATAGTTACTTTTTTGCAACAGAGTTTTACGATAAAAAACAACAACAAGACATCATTTCTTTAACATATCCATCTAATGAGCCGCGTCGAGCGATTTGGGGTCTTAATGACATTTGGATCAAGTCTGGTTTTTCCGTGATTTAAATGACGTCATTTTCCTATGTAAGTAAAAGTAAGTAAAAGTAAAGGTGGTTTATCAGTCTCAAATTTACGAACTAGGTCCATATTCGCGCGACTTTCACACTTTACTCCACGATCATCGAGCTTCAAAGTCGGCTGTTTACAGTCGGCGCCTGCGGCAGCCACAGCACATCGGCTTTCAACTCTCCCGTGTACCCATTTATACACCTGGGTGAAGAGGAGCAACGTGGGGTAAGTTTTTTGCTCAGAAAAATTCCCGTGACCTCGGTGGGATTTGAACCCAGGACCTCTCGATCCCTAAGCCCGCGTCATACCACTACACCACGGCGCCCCACAATGTAATGTTAGATCGTGTTTGTAAACATATTGAAATCCTTTTTCGCGATCGTTTTGGTGATTATTTAACGGAATGAAACTTACAGACATGGAAGACGGGTTAGCTGTAAGTATATTTTATTCATTTTAACAACTGTGCGGCTATTTATGGTGGCAAAATGTGTGAAAAAACATGAAAATCGACCGTGTGTTTCTCAGTGAAGGTCATTCAAAAAACGAGGATAAAAATAGCAAGTTTAAAAATAACTGCAACGTTTGCCACATTTATAGTGGTCTGATTCCATGTTTTGTATGCTTTCTACTAATTCAACGAATCGCCCCTTAGCATTGTGCAGAACTTTGTAATCTTGATCAGTTCTTAAATCGTTGATTATCTTGTCGACCTAGATAGTAGTCTAAGTAGATCGTTGCATGACTTGCTTGATACAGTACTGCAGTAGATCGAAGTGATAGTGAAATGTAAATTAATGCAAAACAATTCTGTTTTTGACAAATAGATCTAATGCGTTTGAGAACGTTTTACGAGATATTTTTGGTTTCATTTTTTTCACTTTTTTGAAAGTTTATGATAAATAACAAGAGCCGTCAGAGACGGACAATGCTCCCCGAATAAGGCTTTGTTACAATAAATGTATGCCATACAGAGCTAAGATTAAGCTAACCAACGATAAGCCCCCTTTTTCCATGACATACTTTTTATACGCAAATTTCAAGTAGTTAATTGTCAAGGGCATCTGATTTGCTACTCAAATATGAAATTTCATCAAATTCTGACCATTAGACTATGAGAAATTAAAGAAAAAGTGTATTTGACCTTAAGTCCCCTTTTCCCATGACGAGGCCTCAAATCCAAAAACTGGGAAAAGTACATCGGCATTATGTCATAGGGAGTTCACATGGTAAGTTTCATTTGATTTGGCCCAAGGGTTATAGAGAAATCACTTCGGACGGACGGACGGACGGACGGAATGACGGACGGACGGACGGACGGACAGACGGACGGACGGACAGACGAAGCGGCGACTATATGCTCTCCCTTCGGGGAGCATAATAAATATCTACCATTCCTAGCAGCGGAATTTGTAGCGCAGTTGGTAGCACGGTGCGCTTGTGAACTTTTTTACTCTCTCGGCGTGGGTTCGAGGCGCAACCGCGTAAGATGATTTTTCAATTTTAAAGTTTTTATAACATCTGGTTTTAAACTTTAACCTTTGTTATCTTTTTTTCAGGACCTGGAAAGCATTACATCAGATCACTTTTGACAGCACATTTTCCTAGCGCAACAGGTAGGCCTATGCAAAAAGTCTCATCTTCTTATTTTTTAACAACAAAAAGGGTGAAATGCCAAATTGGTAGGTTTTATAAAATAACCACATGCTTTAACATAACTTATTCTATAATCCATTAAAAAAACAATTGCACCGAACATGTGAACAAAGATCAGACTTCACAAGCATGCAAGCTGATCTTTGTCCACCCTCTAATAAACTAAATCAAACATTGTTTACTTTTGGCCAAGCACCTTAATTAGAATAAGAGATCAGTTTGTATTTCAGTTTTATTTGTTTCAGGAACAATACCTGTGTTCGACAATGTAGAGAAACTGACTTGGCTCATTTCACTTTTGATTTTAGCCAAAATGTATGCCTACCTAACTGTTCAAGACAGATGGGACCGCTGTATTTCATGGTATTGACAAAATTTCATTTTTTTGATGGGGGGGGGGGGGGGGGGGGGATATGACAGTATTCCCCAAAAAATACAGCTTTCTTACAGATGAAGATCAAACAATCGGTTTAGATGGATCTAAAACTCACGGGCATGATGTCGTATGGTAGATTGGGTCCTCAATACACACGGAAATCAGTCAAGATATTTTTCCATTCATGCTGACAACTGCCTATGTGAATATTTTATTTTGTTTCTAGATCTACTTCAAAAATTTTGAATGATAAATTGTCTAATTCAATGACATGTTGAGTAACATAATGAAAATTGCCCCGGCGTTAAGGATAAAAAACCCTTATTAGCTCATCGCAAAGTGTTCTATGAATTACCAACAATGAGCAACAAAATGTTCAATTCTAAGACATCGTTACTAGAACTAACTTCAGTATGATAAAGCTAGATTTTCCTTATTTATCAAATGTGAGCCGGGATCTAGACAAAGTTCTTTTAGGACATACACACAGTCTGATTGGGATCAATGTTGTTTTCTAATTATAAATAGCTTCTCCGTGAGATGTAGCAACCACAAGATATATGTTTGGATCCTGATCAGACATCAAATGCATACATGCTGATCTTGTGACACTTTCCAATTCTGGCTTCATACGTATTTAGAATTTAAGAGAGATAAAATAGAGACTAAACAAATTGTCTTTTCTCGTGCGTTGATTTAGCGCTTGTTTTTCAGTTTAGAAAAAATGTAAAATGGTATTGTATGTGGCGAAAGATGACAAGACAGAATTCAACTATTAAATATCTTATTCAGGTCCAAGGTAAAGTTCCATTAACTTTTGTTAATATTTGACAATCTTAAGAATAACGTCGCTGTAAATGCAAAACCTTGTATCTCGTTTTTGGAAAATTTTAAAGGGGAGGGAAAAAATTATAATAACTTTTTCCGAAATGTTTTACTTGAAATTTGGACATATTGTTCATAAATAATGTATCATTGATACTGAAAACCTGCGAGAATTGTCTAAACTGGACACACAAGTTTGTACTTTGAAAATCGCAAGAATCGACATACGAGGCTTTGCATCTACACCGACGATAAGCTGTTTTCTAAATGAACAATGATGATCAATGAGCATCATCTCACATTTAATTTTTGTATGATGAGTTGAATCTAAAGTGTTGTATCTCACTATGGGAGATGTGCGGAAGATTTGAAGTAAACATCTTAATACTAGTATCGTCGTTTAATTGGCAATTCATGTGTTTATTGACTGATTGATTGATTGGTCCGTTGATTTATTGATTCAAATCTTTGTCACAATATATTTTACAGGTCACACCCGTTGTTTGGTGGATGGAAGTTTTGCTCACATAACACAGTGACCTCTGTATAAACACACTGACTGTGAAACGCTGGACCAACTTCATGATTTGGTGAACAAATCTTCTACGACAAACAGAGCCGTTATGTTGCCAATTGTGGCGATGGATGGATTAGAAAACATACATAATTGGGTGGTTTATACCCATTACTGGAATACGGTTAGAATTTTAATTTAATTTTGAATTAGGTTTAAGATAATTAAATAGGGAAAGATTTTATCCAATTTACCGTGACATATTTTCGGACAAAAACATAGTATTTCGTAAGTGTTGTTGTAAACTCTCCTAGCTACGGCTTGAATCATATCGTAGTTACGCTGTTTTATAACAACAAGCAAGGTTTATCAATATCTTACCGTAAACCGAGTTTATTTAATAGCACATCTATTAGGTCTGGAATGTTAACAAAGAAACAATATTTTCTGTGAAAAGTTCAGCCTGTTAATATGAGTTCGCAAATACACCCAAACTTCCATTTTATGAAGAATGTTTTTCATGTGTTCAAAGTGACATTTTTTAATTCATCATCAATGATGAATGCTTTTTTTATCCGCACTTTTATTCAGTAGATCCATTTTCCATATTTCTTCCACCATTTTACTTATTAATTATGCGTAATTATTCATCAACATACTATTTTTTTATCAAACCCAATCAAATAAAGAGAGTTTTGTGGTTATTACATTAAACGTGTGCTAATAAGATTGTCTATACATGTATTCCGCATGTTTAAATTTTACAGAAAGTACCAGTATTTCGAGTTTCTGCTGAATAACCAGGTGTACTTGCTGTCAAAGAAAGTCAGAATGTTGCTTAGATGAAGATGACAATTCTGAAAGACCCTGCATATCGGTCCAATGAAGCACAAAACACACATGGAATCATGTAGCCTGGAGGACTTGGTCGACAACGTCGAGATTACTTTAGTCTTACCGTTTCTTAAACAGTTCGGCCTTACAAACGACCAGTTTATCAAGACATATTTTCCCTTAGAACGCTGATTATTGATTAATTCATGCATTGACATGTAAATGATGTATTTTACAATTAATTGCACGTAAGATATTGCACTCTGTGTCGAGAATTAATGTCAAAACCACAAAAAAGAACGTTTGTATATTTGTTGAATTAGGTTGCTAGGCAACTGACCGTTCGTTCGTTTATAGAATAGTAATGTATGAAAATTTGTTAAGTTACCATTGTACTCATGCACCATTCACTTTTACATAAGAATTAGTTTCATTTAACAGTGAAAAATATTTTCATGAACATATTTCAAATTTTGAAGCGCAATATACGTGACGTTACAGAAGTATATAAGAAATATACATGACGTTCGGCACGGTGGTGTACTTCGTGTGGCTGTTTCGACGGCAATTTTCAAGATATATGTGAAATTTTGATATCAAATGACTCGTAAATGGCCACACTTCAATTTTCAATCAGAAACAAAAATTCGACCAAAATGTCATTTAGACCCCTTTTTGCTTGACGCGGTAATTTGAGAAAGTTCTTAACCCTTTCCAGAAAGGCAAAAGTTAGTTGCAGACATTCAAATTATTTAAGGAATGAATGCAATTTTATCTTTTTCATGCAGGTATGAAAAATAAAATCTAATCACACTGTATGAATCCGCGAAGCGGTTCATACAAAAGTGTGATTAGATTTTATTTTTCATACCTGCATGAAAAAAATTAAATTGCATTCATTCCTTATAATTTAATAAAACATTTTATTACCGTAAACAGTAATATTTGCGACTAGAAAAGATGAGAAATCGTTCGGACTATGTTCAAAGAAGCGGACAGATGTGCGATATCTGCCCGCTGCCAAGGTATTCAGATCTTACGCACGTGCCATTCCGTGACGAAAACTTAAAATGACGTCATAAAAAGCGCGCGTAACTGCAATGTCGTTTACAGCGAATTCAGTCGTCGTAACATTATTTTCCATCCTCTCAAGTGCGTTTTGAGCAATAACTTTTTGAAATTGAGTTTGTTTCAACCAGAAAATCTATTTAAGAGTAAGATTTAATGATAAAACTTGCAGTTTACTACTCAAAACGAGCGTAATATGCCGATTTGTACAGGGCACATCCATTTATCCATATTGTTGACTACGAAAGAAGTTCCGGCAATGTCAATTTTTTTTCATGGAGTTATGAAAAAAAAATTTTAGCCAATCAATACGCTTGGATTTTTATGAAATCAACTAATATTAAATTATTGTTATTTGAAAGCAATGTGAACATCACAGCATGGAAAATATTGAGGCAAAAGGAGATATTGCTGAATATCAGCAATTTTCTTTTTTTTGCCTCAATGTTTTCTAAAGCCATCTCTATCAGACACCTCAAAACCAGGTCTTGTTTGGGAAAGGGTTTTGATGAACATCACTCATTAACACATAATAAATTTTAAGTAGCATGAAAATGATAGCTTTAGAAAACCTTATCTGGCCTAAAAAATCTGAAATATTTTCCTGAACCTTTAACAAAACTGGATCTTACCTCCCTAGTTCACATTCCATATGTGGTAATGTAGTTTGTGGTGGACTGTCTGCCATTAACTTTAGATAATACCAGAATTCACCAACCAGATCATGGTAGAATATCAAACTGAAAATATAGAATACGATCAAAATAATTATTTCTTATATGTCTTTTTAAATCACAATTTACCCAAATTTCAAACAAGTTTTGTTGAACTCCATCAATAGGTTCTTGAGAAGAAGTCAAAAAAGCAAAGTTAACACATGACATAATTATGCAACCACCAAGACCCCCCCCCCCATCCTAGCACAGTCATTTCTTGACCGATTTAGTTTTTGTAAAAACTTTGTAGTCCTTGCCTCAAAGACTCTAAATACTAAATGTGAATCCAATCCCACTCTGGTTAATGACCAGAAAAAAAATGGCAGAAATAAATGGGTGAACACCAAATAGTACCCACCTTCCTTTACTCTGACCAATAATGGCTGGAGCATACTGTAGACAATAAACATCTTTAGCTCCGCTAGGCAGGGTTATGGAGGCGGGGCCTGAAAGGTCACGACCCTCAATAGTGACATCTAGGGTCACCTCATTCTGTGTTGGATTACGCACTATCACTTCTAGCAGTTGCTTTTTCTACAAAGGAAAAATGATGATCGATTGATTGAATAACATCACTTTTTACTGCATTTGGTCATATCACAGTGGCTGCGTTTCCTAACCATGGATTCCTAGCATTTCTCTCACCAGTACTATCCGAATATCCAATCGGAGCCTTTAGGTGCTCTCTCACTTAGATGATTCACATTCATTGACCAGAGACAATCAACTTTTGTCAAATGTTAGAACATATATAGACT
>CAVMGG010000779.1:0-61773 GCA_963680895.1 Fragum sueziense
TGTGAATGAGAGAGTGACGTGAGTGACAGAAAGTATAAATGAGACAGAGTGTGTGAATAAGAGATAAGATGTGAATGAGAGAGTGGCGTGAGTGATAGAAAGTGTGAATTAGACACAGTGTGTGAATAAGAGATAAAATGTGAGTGAGAGAGTGGCGTGAGTGACAGGAAGTGTAAATGAGACAGGGTGTGTGAATAAGAGATAAGATGAGAGTGAGAGAGTGACGTGAGTGACAGAAAGTGTGAATGAGACAGGGTGTGTGAATAAGGGATAAGATGTGAGTGAGAGAGAGGCGTGATTGACAGAAAGTGTAAATGAGACAGGGTGTGTGAATAAGAGATAAGATGTGAGTGAGAGAGAGGCGTGAGTGACAGAAAGTGTAAATGAGACAGGGTGTGTGAATAAGAGATAAGATGTGAGTGAGAGAGAGGCGTGAGTGACAGAAAGTGTAAATGAGACATAGTGTGTGAATAAGAGATAAGATGTGAGTGAGAGAGAGGCGTGAGTGACAGAAAGTGTAAATGAGACAGGGTGTATGAATAAGAGATAAGATGTGAGTGAGAGAGTGGCGTGAGTGACAGGAGTGGCGTGAGTGACAGAAAGTGTAAATGAGACAGGGTGTGTGAATAAGAGATAAGATGTGAGTGAGAGAGTGACGTGAGTGACAGAAAGTGTAAATGAGACAGAGTGTGTGAATAAGAGATAAGATGTGTGAATGAGAGAGTGGCGTGAGTGATAGAAAGTGTGAATGAGACACAGTGTGTGAATAAGAGATAAAATGTGAGTGAGAGTGTGACGTGAGTGACAGAAAGTGTAAATGAGACACAGTGTGTGAATAAGAGATAAGATGTGAGTGAGAGAGTGGCGTGAGTGACAGAAAGTGTAAATGAGACAGGTTGTGTGAATAAGAGATAAGATGTGAGTGAGAGAGAGGCGTGAATGATAGAAAGTGTAAATGAGACACAGTGTGTGAATAAGAGATAAGATGTGAGTGGGAGAGAGGCGTGAGTGATAGAAAGTGTGAATGAGACAGGGTGTGTGAATAAGAGATAAGATGTGAATGAGAGAGTGGCGTGAGTGATAGAAAGTGTGAATTAGACACAGTGTGTGAATAAGAGATAAGATGTGAGTGAGAGAGTGACGTGAGTGACAGAAAGTGTAAATGAGACAGGGTGTGTGAATAAAAGATAAGATGTGAGTGAGAGAGAGGCGTGAGTGACAGAAAGTGTAAATGAGACACAGTGTGTGAATAAGAGATAAGATGTGAGTGAGAGAGAGGCGTGAGTGACAGAAAGTGTGAATGAGACAGGGTGTGTGAATAAGAGATAAGATGTGAATGAGAGAGTGGCGTGAGTGATAGAAAGTGTGAATTAGAAAGGGTGTGTGAATAAGAGATAAGATGTGAGTGAGAGAGTGACGTGAGTGACAGAAAGTGTAAATGAGACAGAGTGTGTGAATAAAAGATAAGATGTGAGTGAGAGAAAGGCGTGAGTGACAGAAAGTGTAAATGAGACACAGTTTGTGAATAAGAGATAAAATGTGAGTGAGAGAAAGGCGTGAGTGACAGAAAGTGTAAATGAGAATAGTGTGTGAATAAGAGATAAGATGTGAGTGAGAGAGTGGCGTGAGTGACAGAAAGTGTAAATGAGACACAGTGTGTGAATAAGAGATAAAATGTGAGTGAGAGAGTGGCGTGAGTGACAGAAAGTGTAAATGAGACAGGGTGTGTGAATAAGAGATAAGATGTGAGTGAGAGAGAGGCGTGAGTGACAGAAAGTGTAAATGAGACAGGGTGTGTGAATAAGAGATAAGATGTGAGTGAAAGAGTGGCGTGAGTGACAGAAACTGTAAATGAGACAGGGTGTGTGAATAAGAGATAAGATGTGAGTGAGAGAGAGGCGTGAGTTACAGAAACTGTAAAAGAGACAGGGTGTGTGAATAAGAGATAAGATGTGAGAGAGTGACGTGAGTGACAGGAAGTGTAAATTGAGACAGGGTGTGTGAATAAGAGATAAGATGAGAGTGAGAGAGAGGCGTGAGTGACAGAAAGTGTAAATGAGACAGGGTGTGTGAATAAGAGATAAAATGTGAGTGAGAGAGTGACGTGAGTGACAGAGTGTAAATGAGACAGGGTGTGTGAATAAGAGATAAGATGTAAGTGAGAGAGTGGCGTGAGTGACAGAAAGTATAAATGAGACAGGGTGTGTGAATAAGAGATAAGATGTGAGTGAGAGAGTGACGTGAGTGAGTGGAAGTGTAAATGAGACAGGGTGTGTGAATAAGAGATAAGATGTGAGTGAGAGAGTGGCGTGAGTGACAGAAAGTGTAAATGAGACACAGTGTGTGAATAAGAGATAAAATGTGAATGAGAGAGTGGCGTGAGTGATAGAAAGTGTGAATGAGAAAGGGTGTGTGAATAAGAGATAAAATGTGAGTGAGAGAGTGACGTGAGTGACAGAAAGTGTAAATGAGATACAGTGTGTGAATAAGAGATAAAATGTGAGTGAGAGAGTGACGTGAGTGACAGAAAGTGTAAATGAGACAGGGTGTGTGAATAAGAGATAAGATGTGAGTAAGAGAGTGGCGTGAGTGACAGAAAGTGTAAATGAGACAGGGTGTGTGAATAAGAGATAAGATGCGAGTAAGAGAGTGGCGTGAGTGACAGAAAGTGTAAATGAGACAGAGTGTGTGAATAAGAGATAAGATGTGAGTGAGAGAGTGGCGTGAGTGACAGAAAAAGTAAATGTGACAGGGTGTGTGAATAAGAGATAAAATGTGAGTGAGAGAGTGACGTGAGTGACAGAGTGTAAATGAGACAGGAGTGTGTGAATAAGAGATAAAATGTGAGTAAGAGAGTGGCGTGAGTGACAGGAAGTGTAAATGAGACAGGATGTGTGAATAAGAGATAAGATGTGAGTGAGAGAGTGACGTGAGTGACAGAAAGTGTAAACGAGACAGGGTGTGTGAATAAGAGATAAGATGTGAGTGAGAGAGTGGCGTGAGTGATAGAAAGTGTAAATGAGACAGGGTGTGTGAATAAGAGATAAGATGTGAGTGAGAGAGAGGCGTGAGTGACAGAAACTGTAAATGAGACACAGTGTGTGAATAAGAGATAAGATGTAAGTGAGAGAGTGGCGTGAGTGACAGAAAGTGTAAATGAGACAGGGTGTGTGGATAAGAGATAAGATGTGAGTGAGAGAGTGACGTGAGTGACAGAAAGTGTAAATGAGACAGAGTGTGTGAATAAGAGATAAGATGTGAGTGAGAGAGTGACGTGAGTGACAGAAAGTGTAAATGAGACAGAGTGTGTGAATAAGAGATAAGATGTGAGTGAGTGGCGTGAGTGACAGAAAGTGTAAATGAGACAGGGTGTGTGAATAAGAGATAAGATGTGAGTGAGAGAGTGACGTGAGTGATAGAAAGTGTAAATGAGACAGGTTGTGTGAATAAGAGATAAGATGTGAGTGAGAGAGTGGCGTGAGTGACAGAAAGTGTAAATGAGACAGAGTGTGAGAATAAGAGATAAAATGTGAGTGAGAGAGAGGCGTGAGTGACAGAAAGTGTAAATGAGACACAGTGTCTGAATAAGAGATAAGATGTGAATAAGAGATAAGATGTGAGTAAGAAAGAGGCGTGAGTGACAGAAAGTGTAAATGAGACAGAGTGTGTGAATAAGAGATAAGATGTGAGTGAGAGAGTGGCGTGAGTGAGAGGAAGTGTAAATGAGACAGGGTGTGTGGATAAGAGATAAGATGTGAGTGAGAGAGTGGCGTGAGTGACAGAAAGTGTAAATGAGACAGGGTGTGTGGATAAGAGATAAGATGTGAGTGAGAGAGTGACGTGAGTGACAGAAAGTGTAAATGAGACACAGTGTCTGAATAAGAGATAAGATGTGAATAAGAGATAAGATGTGAGTAAGAAAGAGGCGTGAGTGACAGAAAGTGTAAATGAGACAGAGTGTGTGAATAAGAGATAAGATGTGAGTGAGAGAGAGGCGTGAGTGATAGAAAGTGTAAATGAGACAGGGTGTGTGAATAAGAGATAAGATGTGAGTGAGAGAGTGGCGTGAGTGACAGAAACTGTAAATGAGACAGAGTGTGTGAATAAGAGATAAGATGTGAGTGAGAGAGAGGCGTGAGTGATAGAAAGTGTAAATGAGACAAGGTGTGTGAATAAGAGATAAGATGTGAGTGAGAGAGTGGCGTGAGTGACAGAAACTGTAAATGAGACAGAGTGTGTGAATAAGAGATAAGATGTGAGTAAGAAAGAGGCGTGAGTGACAGAAAGTGTAAATGAGACAGAGTGTGTGAATAAGAGATAAGATGTGAGTGAGAGAGTGGCGTGAGTGACAGAAACTGTAAATGAGACAGAGTGTGTGAATTAGAGATAAGATGTGAGTGAGAGAGTGGCGTGAGTGACAGAAAGTGTAAATGAGACACAGTGTGTGAATAAGATGTGAATGAGAGAGTGGCGTGAGTGACAGAAAGTGTAAATGAGACAGAGTGTGTGAATACGAGATAAGATGTGAGTGAGAGAGTGGCGTGAGTGACAGGAAGTGTTAATGAGACAGGGTGTGTGGATAAGAGACAAGATGTGAGTGAGAGAGAGGCGTGAGTGACAGAAAGTGTGAATGAAACAGGGTATGTGAATAAGAGATAAAATGTGAGTGAGAGAGAGGCGTGAGTGACAGGAAGTGTTAATGAGACAGGGTGTGTGAATAAGAGATAAGATGTGAGTGAGAGAGAGGCGTGAGTGACAGAAAGTGTAAATGAGACAGGGTGTGTGAATAAGAGATAAGATGTGAGTGAGAGAGTGGTGTGAGTGACAGAAAGTGTAAATGAGACAGGGTGTATGAATAAGAGATAAGATGTGAGTGAGAGAGTGGCGTGAGTGACAGAAAGTGTAAATGAGACAGGGTGTGTGAATAAGAGATAAGATGTGAGAGAGTGACGTGAGTGACAGGAAGTGTTAATGAGACAGGGTGTGTGAATAAGAGATAAGATGTGAGTGAGAGAGTGGCGTGAGTGACAGGAAGTGTTAATGAGACAGAGTGTGTGAATAAGAGATAAGATGTGAGTGAGAGAGTGGCGTGAGTGACAGAAAGTGTAAATGAGACACAGTGTGTGAATAAGATGTGAATGAGAGAGTGGCGTGAGTGATAGAAAGTGTAAATGAGACAGGGTGTGTGAATAAGAGATAAGATGTGAGTGAGAGAGTGGCGTGAATGACAGAAAGTGTAAATGAGACAGGGTGTGTGAATAAGAGATAAGATGTGAGTGAGAGAGTGACCTGAGTGACAGAAACTGTAAATGAGACAGAGTGTGTGAATACGAGATAAGATGTGAGTGAGAGATAGGCCTGAGTGACAGAAAGTGTAAATGAGACAGGGTGTGTGAATAAGAGATAAGATGTGAGTGAGAGAGAGGCGTGAGTGACAGAAAGTGTAAATGAGACAGGGTGTGTGAATAAGAGATAAGATGTGAGTGAGAGAGTGACGTGAGTGACAGAAAGTGTAAATGAGACAGAGTGTGTGAATAAGAGATAAGATGTAAGTGAGAGAGTGACGTGAGTGACAGAAAGTGTAAATGAGACACAGTGTGTGAATAAGAGATAAGATACGAATGAGAGAGTGACGTGAGTGACAGAAAGTGTAAATGAGACAGAGTGTGTGAATAAGAGATAAGATGTGAGTGAGAGAGAGGCGTGAGTGACAGAAAGTGTAAATGAGACACAGTGTGTGAATAAGAGATAAGATGTGAGTGAGAGAGTGACGTGAGTGACAGAAAGTGTGAATGAGACAGGGTGTGTGAATAAGAGATAAGATGTGAGTGAGAGAGTGGCGTGAGTGACAGAAAGTGTAAATGAGACAGAGTTTGTGAATAAGAGATAAGATGTGAGTGAGAGAGTGACGTGAGTGACAGAAAGTGTAAATGAGACACAGTGTGTGAATAAGAGATAAGATGTGAGTGAGAGAGAGGCGTGAGTGACAGAAGGTGTAAATGAGACAGCGTTTATGAATAAGAGATAAAATGTGAGTAAGAGAGTGACGTGAGTGACAGAAAGTGTAAATGAGACAGGGTGTGTGGATAAGAGATAAGATGTGAGTGAGTGGCGTGAGTGACAGGAAGTGTAAATGAGAAAGGGTGTGTGGATAAGACAGGGTGTGTGGATAAGACAGGGTGTGTGGATAAGAGATAAGATGTGAGTGAGAGAGAGGCGTGAGTGACAGAAAGTGTAAATGAGACAGGGTGTGTGGATAAGAGATAAGATGTGAATGAGAGAGTGACGTGAGTCACGGAAAATGTAAATGAGACACAGTATGTGAATAAGAAATAAAATCTGAGTGAGAGAGTGACGTGATTGACAGAAAGTGCAAATAAGACAGGGTGTGTGAATAAGAGATAAGATGTGAGTGAGAGAGAGGCGTGAGTGACAGAAAGTGTAAATGAGACAGGGTGTGTGAATAAGAGATAAGATGTGAGTGAGAGAGAGGCGTGAGTGACAGAAAGTGTAAATGAGACAGGGTGTGTGAATAAGAGATAAGATGTGAGTGAGAGAGTGACGTGAGTGATAGAAAGTGTAAATGAGACAGGGTGTGTGAATAAGAGATAAGATGTGAGTAAGAAAGAGGCGTGAGTGACAGAAACTGTAAATGAGACAGGGTGGGTTTAAAGATGTGAGTGAGAGAGTGGCGTGAGTGACAGAAACTGTAAATGAGACAGGGTGTGTGGATAAGAGATAAGATGTGAGTGAGAGAGAGGCGTGAGTGACAGAAACTGTCAATGAGACACAGTGTGTGAATAAGAGATAAGATGTGAGTGAGAGAGTGGCGTGAGTGACAGAAACTGTCAATGAGACACAGTGTGTGAATAAGGGATAAGATGTGAGTGAGAGAGAGGCGTGAGTGACAGAAACTGTAAATGAGACAGAGTGTGTGAATACGAGATAAGATGTGAGTGAGAGAGTGGCGTGAGTGACAGAAACTGTCAATGAGACACAGTGTGTGAATAAGGGATAAGATGTGAGTGAGAGAGAGGCGTGAGTGACAGAAAGTGTAAATGAGACAGGGTGTGTGAATAAGAGATAGGATGTGAGTGAGAGAGTGGCGTGAGTGACAGAAAGTGTAAATGGGACAGGGTGTGTGAATAAGAGATAAGATGTAAGTGAGAGCGAGGCGTGAGTGACAGAAAGTGTAAATGAGACAGGTTGTGTGAATAAGAGATAAGATGTGAGTGAGAGAGTGGCGTGAGTGACAGAAAGTGTAAATGAGACAGGGTGTGTGAATAAGAGATAAGATGTGAGTGAGAGAGTGACGTGAGTGACAGAAAGTGTAAATGAGACAGAGTGTGTGAATAAAAGATAAGATGTGAGTGAGAGAAAGGCGTGAGTGACAGAAAGTGTAAATGAGACACAGTTTGTGAATAAGAGATAAAATGTGAGTGAGAGAGAGGCGTGAGTGACAGAAAGTGTAAATGAGAATAGTGTGTGAATAAGAGATAAGATGTGAGTGAGAGAGTGGCGTGAGTGACAGAAAGTGTAAATGAGACACAGTGTGTGAATAAGAGATAAAATGTGAGTGAGAGAGTGGCGTGAGTGACAGAAAGTGTAAATGAGACAGGGTGTGTGAATAAGAGATAAGATGTGAGTGAGAGAGAGGCGTGAGTGACAGAAAGTGTAAATGAGACAGGGTGTGTGAATAAGAGATAAGATGTGAGTGAAAGAGTGGCGTGAGTGACAGAAACTGTAAATGAGACAGGGTGTGTGAATAAGAGATAAGATGTGAGTGAGAGAGAGGCGTGAGTTACAGAAACTGTAAAAGAGACAGGGTGTGTGAATAAGAGATAAGATG
Source organism: Fragum sueziense (assembly GCA_963680895.1). NCBI lineage: Eukaryota > Metazoa > Mollusca > Bivalvia > Cardiida > Cardiidae > Fragum > Fragum sueziense. The sequence goes on from CAVMGG010000779.1 coordinate 7,850, forward strand.
TGAGAGAGTGACGTGAGTGACAGGAAGTGTAAATTGAGACAGGGTGTGTGAATAAGAGATAAGATGAGAGTGAGAGAGAGGCGTGAGTGACAGAAAGTGTAAATGAGACAGGGTGTGTGAATAAGAGATAAAATGTGAGTGAGAGAGTGACGTGAGTGACAGAGTGTAAATGAGACAGGGTGTGTGAATAAGAGATAAGATGTAAGTGAGAGAGTGGCGTGAGTGACAGAAAGTATAAATGAGACAGGGTGTGTGAATAAGAGATAAGATGTGAGTGAGAGAGTGACGTGAGTGAGTGGAAGTGTAAATGAGACAGGGTGTGTGAATAAGAGATAAGATGTGAGTGAGAGAGTGGCGTGAGTGACAGAAAGTGTAAATGAGACAGGGTGTGTGAATAAGAGATAAAATGTGAATGAGAGAGTGGCGTGAGTGATAGAAAGTGTGAATGAGAAAGGGTGTGTGAATAAGAGATAAAATGTGAGTGAGAGAGTGACGTGAGTGACAGAAAGTGTAAATGAGATACAGTGTGTGAATAAGAGATAAAATGTGAGTGAGAGAGTGACGTGAGTGACAGAAAGTGTAAATGAGACAGGGTGTGTGAATAAGAGATAAGATGTGAGTAAGAGAGTGGCGTGAGTGACAGAAAGTGTAAATGAGACAGGGTGTGTGAATAAGAGATAAGATGCGAGTAAGAGAGTGGCGTGAGTGACAGAAAGTGTAAATGAGACAGAGTGTGTGAATAAGAGATAAGATGTGAGTGAGAGAGTGGCGTGAGTGACAGAAAAAGTAAATGTGACAGGGTGTGTGAATAAGAGATAAAATGTGAGTGAGAGAGTGACGTGAGTGACAGAGTGTAAATGAGACAGGAGTGTGTGAATAAGAGATAAAATGTGAGTAAGAGAGTGGCGTGAGTGACAGGAAGTGTAAATGAGACAGGATGTGTGAATAAGAGATAAGATGTGAGTGAGAGAGTGACGTGAGTGACAGAAAGTGTAAACGAGACAGGGTGTGTGAATAAGAGATAAGATGTGAGTGAGAGAGTGGCGTGAGTGATAGAAAGTGTAAATGAGACAGGGTGTGTGAATAAGAGATAAGATGTGAGTGAGAGAGAGGCGTGAGTGACAGAAACTGTAAATGAGACACAGTGTGTGAATAAGAGATAAGATGTAAGTGAGAGAGTGGCGTGAGTGACAGAAAGTGTAAATGAGACAGGGTGTGTGGATAAGAGATAAGATGTGAGTGAGAGAGTGACGTGAGTGACAGAAAGTGTAAATGAGACAGAGTGTGTGAATAAGAGATAAGATGTGAGTGAGAGAGTGACGTGAGTGACAGAAAGTGTAAATGAGACAGAGTGTGTGAATAAGAGATAAGATGTGAGTGAGTGGCGTGAGTGACAGAAAGTGTAAATGAGACAGGGTGTGTGAATAAGAGATAAGATGTGAGTGAGAGAGTGACGTGAGTGATAGAAAGTGTAAATGAGACAGGTTGTGTGAATAAGAGATAAGATGTGAGTGAGAGAGTGGCGTGAGTGACAGAAAGTGTAAATGAGACAGAGTGTGAGAATAAGAGATAAAATGTGAGTGAGAGAGAGGCGTGAGTGACAGAAAGTGTAAATGAGACACAGTGTCTGAATAAGAGATAAGATGTGAATAAGAGATAAGATGTGAGTAAGAAAGAGGCGTGAGTGACAGAAAGTGTAAATGAGACAGAGTGTGTGAATAAGAGATAAGATGTGAGTGAGAGAGTGGCGTGAGTGAGAGGAAGTGTAAATGAGACAGGGTGTGTGGATAAGAGATAAGATGTGAGTGAGAGAGTGGCGTGAGTGACAGAAAGTGTAAATGAGACAGGGTGTGTGGATAAGAGATAAGATGTGAGTGAGAGAGTGACGTGAGTGACAGAAAGTGTAAATGAGACACAGTGTCTGAATAAGAGATAAGATGTGAATAAGAGATAAGATGTGAGTAAGAAAGAGGCGTGAGTGACAGAAAGTGTAAATGAGACAGAGTGTGTGAATAAGAGATAAGATGTGAGTGAGAGAGAGGCGTGAGTGATAGAAAGTGTAAATGAGACAGGGTGTGTGAATAAGAGATAAGATGTGAGTGAGAGAGTGGCGTGAGTGACAGAAACTGTAAATGAGACAGAGTGTGTGAATAAGAGATAAGATGTGAGTGAGAGAGAGGCGTGAGTGATAGAAAGTGTAAATGAGACAAGGTGTGTGAATAAGAGATAAGATGTGAGTGAGAGAGTGGCGTGAGTGACAGAAACTGTAAATGAGACAGAGTGTGTGAATAAGAGATAAGATGTGAGTAAGAAAGAGGCGTGAGTGACAGAAAGTGTAAATGAGACAGAGTGTGTGAATAAGAGATAAGATGTGAGTGAGAGAGTGGCGTGAGTGACAGAAACTGTAAATGAGACAGAGTGTGTGAATAAGAGATAAGATGTGAGTGAGAGAGTGGCGTGAGTGACAGAAAGTGTAAATGAGACACAGTGTGTGAATAAGATGTGAATGAGAGAGTGGCGTGAGTGACAGAAAGTGTAAATGAGACAGAGTGTGTGAATACGAGATAAGATGTGAGTGAGAGAGTGGCGTGAGTGACAGGAAGTGTTAATGAGACAGGGTGTGTGGATAAGAGACAAGATGTGAGTGAGAGAGAGGCGTGAGTGACAGAAAGTGTGAATGAAACAGGGTATGTGAATAAGAGATAAAATGTGAGTGAGAGAGAGGCGTGAGTGACAGGAAGTGTTAATGAGACAGGGTGTGTGAATAAGAGATAAGATGTGAGTGAGAGAGAGGCGTGAGTGACAGAAAGTGTAAATGAGACAGGGTGTGTGAATAAGAGATAAGATGTGAGTGAGAGAGTGGTGTGAGTGACAGAAAGTGTAAATGAGACAGGGTGTATGAATAAGAGATAAGATGTGAGTGAGAGAGTGGCGTGAGTGACAGAAAGTGTAAATGAGACAGGGTGTGTGAATAAGAGATAAGTTGTGAGAGAGTGACGTGAGTGACAGGAAGTGTTAATGAGACAGGGTGTGTGAATAAGAGATAAGATGTGAGTGAGAGAGTGGCGTGAGTGACAGGAAGTGTTAATGAGACAGAGTGTGTGAATAAGAGATAAGATGTGAGTGAGAGAGTGGCGTGAGTGACAGAAAGTGTAAATGAGACACAGTGTGTGAATAAGATGTGAATGAGAGAGTGGCGTGAGTGATAGAAAGTGTAAATGAGACAGGGTGTGTGAATAAGAGATAAGATGTGAGTGAGAGAGTGGCGTGAATGACAGAAAGTGTAAATGAGACAGGGTGTGTGAATAAGAGATAAGATGTGAGTGAGAGAGTTACCTGAGTGACAGAAAGTGTAAATGAGACAGAGTGTGTGAATACGAGATAAGATGTGAGTGAGAGATAGGCCTGAGTGACAGAAAGTGTAAATGAGACAGGGTGTGTGAATAAGAGATAAGATGTGAGTGAGAGAGAGGCGTGAGTGACAGAAAGTGTAAATGAGACAGGGTGTGTGAATAAGAGATAAGATGTGAGTGAGAGAGTGACGTGAGTGACAGAAAGTGTAAATGAGACAGAGTGTGTGAATAAGAGATAAGATGTAAGTGAGAGAGTGACGTGAGTGACAGAAAGTGTAAATGAGACACAGTGTGTGAATAAGAGATAAGATACGAATGAGAGAGTGACGTGAGTGACAGAAAGTGTAAATGAGACAGAGTGTGTGAATAAGAGATAAGATGTGAGTGAGAGAGAGGCGTGAGTGACAGAAAGTGTAAATGAGACACAGTGTGTGAATAAGAGATAAGATGTGAGTGAGAGAGTGACGTGAGTGACAGAAAGTGTGAATGAGACAGGGTGTGTGAATAAGAGATAAGATGTGAGTGAGATAGTGGCGTGAGTGACAGAAAGTGTAAATGAGACAGAGTTTGTGAATAAGAGATAAGATGTGAGTGAGAGAGTGACGTGAGTGACAGAAAGTGTAAATGAGACACAGTGTGTGAATAAGAGATAAGATGTGAGTGAGAGAGAGGCGTGAGTGACAGAAGGTGTAAATGAGACAGGGTGTGTGAATAAGAGATAAGATGTGAGTGAGAGAGAGGCGTGAGTGACAGAAAGTGTAAATGAGACAGCGTTTATGAATAAGAGATAAAATGTGAGTAAGAGAGTGACGTGAGTGACAGAAAGTGTAAATGAGACAGGGTGTGTGGATAAGAGATAAGATGTGAGTGAGTGGCGTGAGTGACAGGAAGTGTAAATGAGAAAGGGTGTGTGGATAAGACAGGGTGTGTGGATAAGACAGGGTGTGTGGATAAGAGATAAGATGTGAGTGAGAGAGAGGCGTGAGTGACAGAAAGTGTAAATGAGACAGGGTGTGTGGATAAGAGATAAGATGTGAATGAGAGAGTGACGTGAGTCACGGAAAATGTAAATGAGACACAGTATGTGAATAAGAAATAAAATCTGAGTGAGAGAGTGACGTGATTGACAGAAAGTGCAAATAAGACAGGGTGTGTGAATAAGAGATAAGATGTGAGTGAGAGAGAGGCGTGAGTGACAGAAAGTGTAAATGAGACAGGGTGTGTGAATAAGAGATAAGATGTGAGTGAGAGAGAGGCGTGAGTGACAGAAAGTGTAAATGAGACAGGGTGTGTGAATAAGAGATAAGATGTGAGTGAGAGAGTGACGTGAGTGATAGAAAGTGTAAATGAGACAGGGTGTGTGAATAAGAGATAAGATGTGAGTAAGAAAGAGGCGTGAGTGACAGAAACTGTAAATGAGACAGGGTGGGTTTAAAGATGTGAGTGAGAGAGTGGCGTGAGTGACAGAAACTGTAAATGAGACAGGGTGTGTGGATAAGAGATAAGATGTGAGTGAGAGAGAGGCGTGAGTGACAGAAACTGTCAATGAGACACAGTGTGTGAATAAGAGATAAGATGTGAGTGAGAGAGTGGCGTGAGTGACAGAAACTGTCAATGAGACACAGTGTGTGAATAAGGGATAAGATGTGAGTGAGAGAGAGACGTGAGTGACAGAAACTGTAAATGAGACAGAGTGTGTGAATACGAGATAAGATGTGAGTGAGAGAGTGGCGTGAGTGACAGAAACTGTCAATGAGACACAGTGTGTGAATAAGGGATAAGATGTGAGTGAGAGAGAGGCGTGAGTGACAGAAAGTGTAAATGAGACAGGGTGTGTGAATAAGAGATAGGATGTGAGTGAGAGAGTGGCGTGAGTGACAGAAAGTGTAAATGGGACAGGGTGTGTGAATAAGAGATAAGATGTAAGTGAGAGCGAGGCGTGAGTGACAGAAAGTGTAAATGAGACAGGTTGTGTGAATAAGAGATAAGATGTGAGTGAGAGAGTGGCGTGAGTGACAGAAAGTGTAAATGAGACAGGGTGTGTGAATAAGAGATAAGATGTGAGTGAGAGAGAGGCGTGAGTGACAGAAAGTGTAAATGAGACAGGGTGTGTGAATAAGAGATAAGATGTGAGTGAGAGAGTGGCGTAAGTGACAGAAAGTGTATATGAGACACAGTGTGTGAATAAGAGATAAAATGTGAGTAAGAGAGTGACGTGAGTGACAGAAAGTGTAAATGAGACAGGGTGTGTGGATAAGAGATAAGATGTGAGTGAGAGAGAGGCGTGAGTGACAGAAACTGTAAATGAGACAGGGTGTGTGAATAAGAGATAAGATGAGATTGAGAGAGAGGCGTGAGTGACAGAAAGTGTAAATGAGACAGGGTGTGTGAATTAGAGATAAGATGTGAATGAGAGAGTGGCGTGAGTGACAGAAAGTGTAAATGAGACAGGGTGTGTGGATAAGAGATAAGATGTGAGTGAGAGAGTGACGTGAGTGACAGAAAGTGTAAATGAGACAGGGTGTGTGAATAAGAGATAAGATGTGAGTGAGAGAGTGACGTGAGTGACAGAAAGTGTAAATGAGACACAGTGTGTGAATAAGAGATAAGATGTGAGTGAGAGAGTGGCGTGAGTGACAGAAAGTGTAAATGAGACAGAGTGTGTGAATACGAGATAAGATGTGAGTGAGAGAGTGACGTGAGTGACAGAAAGTGTAAATGAGACAGAGTGTGTGAATACGAGATAAGATGTGAGTGAGAGAGTGACGTGAGTGACAGAAAGTGTAAATGAGACAGAGTGTGTGAATAAGAGATAAGATGTGAGTGAGAGAGTGACGTGAGTGACAGAAAGTGTAAATGAGACAGGGTGTGTGAATAAGGGATAAGATGTGAGTGAGAGAGAGGCGTGAGTGATAGAAAGTGTAAATGAGACAGGTTGTGTGAATAAGAGATAAGATGTGAGTAAGAAAGAGGCGTGAGTGACAGAAAGTGTAAATGAGACAGGTTGTGTGAATAAGAGATAAGATGTGAGTGAGAGAGAGGCGTGAGTGACAGAAAGTGTAAATGAGACAGGGTGTGTGAATAAGAGATAAGATGTGAGTGAGAGAGAGGCGTGAGTGAGAGGAAGTGTAAATGAGACACAGTGTGTGAATAAGAGATAAGATGTGAGTGAGAGAGTGGCGTGAGTGATAGAAAGTGTAAATGAGACAGGTTGTGTGAATAAGAGATAAGATGTGAGTGAGAGAGTGACGTGAGTGACAGAAAGTGTAAATGAGACAGGGTGCGAGAGTGAGTGAAGGGTGTGAGTTAAGACAGTTTGAGGGTGGAAGTGAGAGGGATACTTTTATCTTATGAAAATATAAATTTTGCAAGGAAAATCAATGTAGGAAAAGCATTGATCCAAAGTTTGCTTGGAAATATATGCCTCTGAGACAGATTATTTTTTTGCTTGCTTTAACAGAATAAACGAAAAATGATGCTGATAATCCGTTCCTAAACGGCTAAATTGGATATATATCTAATTTGTCTTGGGGGGGGGGGGGGGGGGCTTTGTCCGTCCTCTGCCACACGCATTGAAAAAATAAATGTTGATATAGATAGAATTAGTGTGCAATATATCACAGTCACTATTGAGGCAAAATGTCACAAAAGGAGAGAAAGCAAATTGGATTTTAAACGTCAACACAAAGTTAAGTTTGTAGAGGTGAAATTGACCATAGTCTACTTTTAAAATCAGCCTTATATCAATCAGGATAACCCTTTTTCAAAAAATAGATATACCTAGTTTTGACTTCCCTTTTACAAAAGGCTGGAAAATTTATTGAGAATTAAGAAATCAATGATGATCAACAGTTTCTTCTTTTGCCTCAACGTTTTCTGTGCTATGTTATTCAAAACTGCCTAACAGTATACATTGTATATATTGCCGTCTGCAACATGTTTTAAATTTGACCACCCTTAAATTTTGTTTTTTGGGTAAGGGTTATTCATGGAATAAGGGATTTGCCGCTGCCTATAGATTATCATTTTCTATTAAAAGCAGAGTAGAATGAAATAGGGATTTTATACAATACTAGTTAGACAAATCTGCAATTCATTAGTTTAGAGAGATAAGAATTTGAAGTGTAGCCCGCTAATGATCCAGAGCTTTTGCTCATAAATGAAAACGTAAAATCTTACCAAAGCATTAATTCAAAATAAGGGATATCGCTTTAATCCATTCCCAAAGAGTGGCACCAAAGGACGGGTTATAGAACAAGAACAGATTTTGATTGATTAGACTTGAACCACTCAGTTCATCGTCTATAGTTTTTGTCTTCTTTAAGACAATGTGCAGAAAATGCTGGTAATTATCAGTTTCTTCTTTCCCTCAACACTTTTCAAAGCCTTGCCTAATGAAGATGCCCCAAACCATGTGTTGTTTTGGAAAACGGCAAGATGACATTAATTTAGTTATTGCCTTTAGTTACAGGTCGCATTCTTGAGCATGTTCATGCTCAGTTACCGGAAAGATAAGATAAGTAGGCTATTTTGCAATACTGTATAATGCAACTTATCCTTAAATGGTCGATTAGACTTTAAAGGGAAGAGCTGGTAGCATTGGACACCTGGGTTGATATTCAATAACCAGTTAAAATACCTTTAAAATCACATAACATTCATTCCAATTGGCCGAGACATGCGGCTCGTCCAATCAGATGGCTTGTAATGTAATTTTTGTAAATACGGCCCCTGTAGTAATGTCTGTGCGAATATATAATTCAATATCCTTGTTGCAGATTGTAAACAACTTGCATAATTTTCTATGGTCATTACCCAAACTTTGTAAAAACTAAAGATAAACAAAACAAACAAACAAAGAAAGAAAACACAAACAAATAACACTAGACGAAAACAATTCATAAAGGAAAAACATCGGTGCTAGACCGCTAGACAGAGAAAGTCTGGCAAAGTTAATAGCGTGGCCTATGTATGGAGTCAAATATGACTTAAGCCCATTACAAGACGTCAGAATGATCAAGATTTAAAGATTACAAAAGGTTGCAGACGCCAATTTAAAGTAAAAGAAAGTTTACAGTTTGTAGTTTTAGGGGTAGAAAATTGTAAGTTTCATATTCTTACAAATCACACTTACAAGAAGTGCCTTCTGTGAGAATCGTAACTACTACAAACTTGCATATTGATTATTGCCAGGTTTGATATTAGAAAATAGTAATTTAGTCATCCTTTTCATAAACAAGTCCCTCATCCCACATCCCTCAAAAGTTTCGGGCCCCAGGTCACGTCATACCCTTTTTTATTCTAATCCTGGGTTCGATTCCCGGAAGAAACTCAAATCCATACCGTCATTTGTATCTCACCATTGTAAGAATAAATGGACAGAACTTTAAGCCTTTCCCAAAGAACACCTTTTAAGCCTAGTCTATTTTGAAAGCTGGTGCAGATAACAAAATAAGTGTTGATGCAGGTATGATTTGTGTACAATACAGAAAATATTGAGGCAAAATGAGAAAATACTGGTTTTCAGCATTTTCTTCTTTTGTCTCAATGTTTTCTCAAGACTTATCCACTGGGAACGTCAAACCCAGGTATTGTTTGGGGAAGGGTGAGGGATGAGCATCTGGTTGCTCGGAAACCATGGTCAGAACTGCAGATAGTCTGTTCAGGGGGTATGCAAAATGCAAAATCTTATTCATGTTTACCAACCCCCTGTTGTTGGTGCTCATTGGAAGTGCTTCATATGACTAAAAATCTAATAATTAAACTAAAGTTTGTCGTTTGGAAAAGGGAAATAAAACACAGATCACTGTAAAATTGCTACTTTTCAACGAAAACCTGTTATGCAATACGAGATTTTCGATGAAAAGCGACGAAATGTTATTGCTTGAAGACCATTTTCCGGTTGCATAAGAAATTACAGCTTTATGCAAATGATGGTTACAATATTTATAAATTGCGAAGTTGTTGCATTTTTTTACGTTTCGTATGTTCGTGGAATTTACATTTCGCATGTTCGTGAAATATAGATCTAATAAACCGAAAATTACGGAAACTAAATTGAAGTGAAATTGAATTAAATTGAAAACGTTCAACGTTGAATACAAGTATCTCTTGGAATAAACAGTCAGATAAAGAAGATTTAAATAACATTTTGTAAAATAAATAAATAAATAAAAATAAGAAAGAAAAATATAACTAATGGATTATCAGACGGCAAAAAGTTAGCCTTGTCCAATATAAGATATTGCAGACGACAAATTTCAGTGGACAAAACTTTATGTTTTTCCTTTTTTGAGTTTTAAACAATGTGGAAAATGAAGAAATTGTTTTTCACAAGCAATTTCTTTATTTTCTAGTATGTTTTTCCAAACTCATATCGTTATAGGGCACCAAAAGGCGTCATTGTGTTGGAATTTGTTAAGTTGGTATTCATTCAATTAAGATACAGAAAGTATATTTTGATACCTCTTTTTCTAAACAAGCAAATATATCTCGATTTGTTCGTTTAAAGATTGTTTACACGATAAGCGAGATATTACCAAGTGTGCAAGATATAATTGTTGTACATGCAAAATAATAACATGAGGAAGAATATTTATTTATTTTTTCTCAATGTCCCAAAATTCTTTCTTCATTAGCAGCGTCAAAACCAAGAATTAGTCTTTTAATAATTCAGATTGAATGTGTGGCATATAAAGCCTGTTAAACGCCTTTTTTGCGTGCGACTTCTAAAAATTTTATTGAATCACTCTCTCAAAGTAGAAAAAGATCTGCATTAAAAATTAAAACTAAGTTTAATAAATAGATAAAATAAATCCAATGAAAATAAGTCTTTGAAAACCTGTATGAAAGTATTTTGTTCAAGACCTTTTTTATGGAAATCATTAACTAAATATCGTTGTTTTTCAATGAAAACCTCGTAACTACAGGTTGTTTTAATCTGCAGTTACGTGGTTTTCGTTGAAAAGCGATCTATAGATTTGTGTTCCTTAAAATTAACATTTCTAATTCTGGGTTTGTATTCATTCCTTTAGACATAAATTTTGAATTCTTGTTTAGTGAGTAGTCATGACGCGTGAAGTAGAGACAATGATAACCCTGGTTGTTCTGGCAGTGGTCTGGACACGTGCTCTTACGATGGAACCAGGTAGGTCAAAAAGCCCCTAAATCAGAAATGCCTAGTCCTAATGCAAATGTCCAAATAGGCCCAGTTCAAAAAGGCGCACTTTTTAAGATGATAAAAATACCCCAAAAGTGTATATTATATTTGAAATTTAATATGATTTATGATAGATTAATGATTGGTAAATTGTAGATTAAATGTCCGGCTTAAATGCATCGGAACAATAATGATAATAAAATCAGAGCGAGAAATGGATCTTATACAATTATAATCATTCTAATAAGTACGCATGATTCCGCTTACAGTACGACCTCGCAACGTCTTGATGACATCATTTATCATGTGACCTAATTTTATCGAAATATTCAGATAAAATGTTGCCTTATTTCTTTCTCGCATCGCTTATTTACGGATTAAATGTGGATAAATATCAATACACCAGGAGACAGGTTTCGTTTATCCATGAATGGCACTGTACTTTCGTTTTAAAATAGACTGGATTTTAATATCGACTGGGACCCACAGATGAAGTTTTGACATTCTGGTGTACACGTTTACAAGTGGCGGATCCAGGGGTGGGGGAGTTTTCGAGTGGATTCAGGCTTTTTAAGGGGGTTCGAAATTACAAATAGGTGGATTGTTCTCTTATTATTACTAAATTATGACTGAATTTTTACATGAAATTGAAATAATTAGGCTTCAGAGGAGGTTCGTTTGACTCCCACACCCCTTCTGAATATGTCATTGTCTCTGTAGCCTGATTATTCCATTTCATGCAGAAATTAAGTAAAAATTGTGTAATACTTGGAAAACGAACCTCTCTATTTGTAAATTCAACCCCCTCACAAAAATCCTGAAGTCCTACGGGAAGCACCGAAAATTGAAGTAAACCTTAAAAATAATCATTTCAGGCGTTGTTTGATTCATTATCAATAAATCACTGATGAAAAAACGAGAATAAATCAACAGAAATAGTTCTGCATGACACTTTCGCAGTAAACCGTAAATAATATTAACATTTCAGGCGTTGTTTAATTCAATTATTAATAAATCGGCGAAAAACAATCGACAGGAATAGTTCTGCATGACACACGGAACATACCTAATCATAATTTCGAAAATGGATGCCCTGTTTCGAAAAAAGGCAAAGTTCCGTACCCAGTTTCGAAACTGGGCATGCCCAATTTCGAAAATAAGCAAAAAACTAAAAAAGGCACAACAGATAATGTATCCCCGCTTTTTAACAAAAAGCTCGTAACTGCAGCTTGTTTTAAGCTGTAGTTACGAGGTCTTTATTGAAAAGAAACGATATTTAAATTAGAAATGCAATACAATAATAATACAATACATTTTATTTGCTTTATGTTATACAATTCGCACACATAACAAATACGCCAATTTTTATTCTATTGAACACTTGTGACACATTCAGAGGTATGTTAACAGAATGCAAAATTTAAGACTGGTCAAAATTCAAAGTTATTGCAGACAACTTTTAAGTGAATGAGTTTCAAAATTCAGAGGTCTTTTTCGGTAGATAGCACTGTGGAAAACAATTTCTTCATTTTCCATAATGTTTTACAAAGCCTTTATCTTTTTGGGTGTCAAAAGTAGTCGTCAATGTGTGGTACTGGGTTATATCAATAACATTTGAGATATGAAAAAAAAAACTTGCATCAGTCATATTATTGCGACTTGGGCACTAGTCTTCACTATGAATGGCAAAGAATTTTGTGCTAACAATAGACTAGGTTTACTGTTATGTTTTGATAAACCGTCGGTGTTGTTATAAAATCTCGTAACTACGGCTTAAACCAAGCCGTAGTTACGAGATTTTATATCAACACCTACGAAATACTATTTTGTTTGTCCGAATTTACGTCACGATTAACTGGATAAAATCGTTCCCTATTCCCGTCGTTTCTCTCACAATAGATTCCACAACATACTTTCCAAGCCCCCAGCTGCTCATCCCATTAAAATGGCAATAAATTGTGTGCTTAACCCTTTCCCAAACGACACCATTTTAAGGTGATCCACTTCAAAAACTGCCACAAATGACAAAATGGATGATATTAAAGGTAGGATCTGTGTACAATATGGTACAGAAAATATTGAGACAAAAGGAGAAACTGCTGGTTATCAGCAGTTTCTTCTTTTGTCGCAATGTTTTCCCATGTCTTTTCTTTTAGGCACGTCAAAACCAGGTCTTGTTTGGGAAAGGGTTAAAATGGCAATAAATTGTGTACTTAAAATGAACTGGATTTACCGCTAGTTTTGATAAACTGTCGGTGTTGTTATAAAATCTTGTAACTACGGCTTGAATTAGCATTTTCTTCTTTTCCCTCAATGCTTTCTTTAGCCTTTCTTATTCGAGACGTCAAAACCAGGTGCTATTTGAGAAAAAATTAAATGGTCTGATTTACGTAATTACCTATTGCCTTTAGTTACAGGTCGCATTCTTGAGCATGTTCACGCTCAGTTACCGGAAAGATAAGATATCATCAGTAATACATGTGCAGCTTTTCAACGAAACCCTCGTAACTGCAACTTAAAACAAGCTGCAGTTACGAGGTTTTCGTTGAAAAGCAGCGATATGTAGCTTGAACAAATTAGCTGTAAAATGGTCGATTAGACTGCAAAGAATGCGTTGTAAGCAGTGTTAACCTCACAAAATTGATTGATCGACTTTATATTGCGTTAACCCTTTTCTAAACAAGAACTAGGTTTGATATCCCTGGTAAAAAAGGTTTGAGAAAACACTGAGGCAATAGAAAACAAGAATTGTCCGCGGACAATAAAGCTCGCCCAAACGAGAGCTTGTCACAAAGAAAAGTCATTTCCTAGGTCAAGGTAAAAAGGTCATGGCCTAAAATGAAATTTTGTAAAAGTAGGTCAAGCTCCATGGTCAAGGTCACAAGGTCACAGGTCATGGTCAAATGTGAACTGTGTTGGAATGAGGTGTCCGTGTGTGAAAAATCAAGGCTGTAGGTGTAAAAGGACATGAGTTATAGGCCGAGTTAAAGTTTTTTGAAAGTAGGTCAAGGTCAAGGTAAAAAGGTCATGGCCTAAAATGAAATTTTGTAAAAGTAGGTCAAGCTCCATGGTCAAGGTCACAAGGTCACAGGTCATGGTCAAATGTGAACTGTGTTGGAATGAGGTGTCCGTGTGTGAAAAATCAAGGCTGTAGGTGTAAAAGGACATGAGTTATAGGCCGAGTTAAAGTTTTTTGAAAGTAGGTCAAACTCCAAGGTCAAGGTACAAGGTCACCGTCAAATGTGAACCGTGTTGGTAGGTGTCCATGTGTGAAATATCAAGGCTGTAGGTGCAAAAGGACATAAGAGTTTGAGTTTATTGGGGTTTTACGCCGTTTTCAACTACCAGGGTCATATCGCGGCGGCTGGAGCACCTAACCGTGGGTTCCTGGTATTTCTCGCACCAGTACAACCACAATATCCAAACCGAGCCTCCAGCTGCTGTCTCACATAGATGATTCACACCCATTGGTGAGAGACAAATGACTTTTGTCAAATGTCAGAATGGATACTGGCCGAGCCGGGGTTCGAACTCGAGACCCCTGGATTGACAGACTCCGACGTAACCGACTGAGCTATCCGGGCTCGGCAAAAAAAGGACATAAGATATAGGCCAGGTGAAAGTTTTTTAAAAGTAGGTCAAACTCCAAGGTCAAGGTCACCAGGTCCAAGGTCATGGTCAAATGTGAAAAGTGTTGGTAGGAGGTGTCATTGTGTGAAATATCAAGGCTGTAGGTGTAAAAGGACATGAGATAAAGGCCAGGTTAAAGTTTTTTAAAAGTAGGTCAAACTTCAAGGTCAAGGTCACCAGGCCCAAGGTCATGGTCAAATATGAAAGGTCTTGGTGGGAGGTGTCCATATGTGAAATATGAAGGCTGTAGGTGTAAAAGGACATGAGCTATAGGCAAGGTTAAAGTCTTTTAAAAGTAGGTCAAACTCCAAGGTCAAGGTCACAAGGTCCATGGTCATGGTCAAATGTAAATCATGTTGGTAGGAGGTGTCCATATGTGAAATATCAGGGCTGTAGGTGTAAAAGGACATGAAATATAGGCCAGGTTAAAGTTTTTTAAAAGTAGGTCAAACTCCAAGGTCAAGGTCATGAGGTCAAAGGTCATGGTCAAATGTGAATGGTATTGGTAGGAGGTGTCCATATGTGAAATATCAAGGCTGTATGTGCAATAGGGCATAAGATATAGGCCAGGTTAAAGTTTTTTTTAGGCCAGGTTAAAGTTTTTAAAAGTAGGTCAAACTCCAAGGTCAAGGTCTCAAGGTCAAAGGTCATGGTCTCAAATGAAAGGTCTTGGTGAGAGGTATCCACATGTGAGATATGAATGCTGTAGGTGTAATATGACATGAGATATAGGCCAGGTTAAAGTGTTTTAAAACGGTCAAAAAGTGGGTCAAACTCCAAGGTCAAGGTCACAAGGTCAAAGGTCATGGTCTCAAATTATAGGTCTTGGTTAGAGGTACCCACAGGTGAAATATGAAGGCTGTATCTCTAACAGGGCATGAGATATGGGCCAGGTTAAAGTTTTTGCGGACGCTGACGCCGACGCCGACATCCGGGGGTATGACAATAGCTCTTCCGAGACTATCGTCCCGGGCGAGCTAAAAATCGATAATCAGCATTTTCTCCTTTTGCCTCAAAATATCCTATGCTGGAGCACCTTGACGTGATTCTTGGAATTTATATCACCAGTACTACCATCATATCTTTTTATTCTACACACGCGGTGGATAATCCACTTGGCTTTGCTATGCGGCACACCGAAAAAGACATGTTCATACATGTATTTCCATCCATTCTTAGATGATCAATGTATAGATGATAGATGTATCATAACTTTGTCGCCTTCCACACGTTTAATTTTTGAAAACCTGCATTTCCTCCTTTTGTCTCAATGCTTTATGTAATACAGTGCACACAAATCAAATCCTGCCTTTACCAAAATCCAAATCCCTTTTATCTTCTGCAACTCCTTTCAAATATGACCACTAAAATTTTGTCGTTTGAGAAGGGTTAAAAACAAGCCCGATGTTGAGGTCCATCGGTTCTTTTTCACCAATCAGTCCATTTTTAAGGTAACCTTTACAGTTGCACAACAACCCACCCCTTGGTCGAGACATGGGTCTCGTCCAATCAGATGACTTGTAATATAATTTAAAATACAATCGAGTTTGAATTTTTGTGGAATACGGCCCCTTGTAGAGAGAACGCTTTTCTATAGTACAGCTGGCAGTGCGGCATGATTTAGACCTTGTGGTTCCTGGGGTTCTGGGTGCGATATCTTACAGAGTCTATCTAATCCTTTCTGACATTTGTATCCCACAAATGGGTAGATAAATATAAACCTAAACGGCATTAGTATAGCAGTTGTAGTATTACAAAGAATGTTGTGGTAGTACTGGTGAGAGAAATGTTAGGAATCCACGACAGCAGCCAAGATATGATTAGAACGATGTTTAAAGTTTGTCGTTTAGAAAACGTTCTTAACCCTTTCCCAAACAAGACCTGGTTATGACGCCCCTAATAGAAAAGGCTTGGGAATCATGAAGAAACTTCTGATAACCCTCAGTTTCTCCTTTGGGTCAAATATTTTCTATGTCATGTTTTACACAAATCCTATCTTTAATAACATCTACTTTGTCATTTGTTTCAGTTTTTAATGTGGATCACCATATAATTGTGCCGTTTGGAAAATATCACTATAAAATACCATTGCTCGAAGACGTTTAACTGCTTGAATAAGAAAGTAGATCATTATGTTAATGATGATTATTTAATGTATATATCACAGTTGCTGCACAGTTTTATTACTTTTCGTATGTGCGCGGAATGTACATCAAACCGTAAATCAAGTAAAATTAACCTATATGGAATTTCAAAGGAAATTGAAATAACAGAACAGAAAAAGAGGAAAAAGAAGAAAATGCATATAAAACTAAGATATAATTATTAAAATTGACTAAATAACGATGTGTACAAGGTGTAGGCTATTGTAAAATCTTTTCTGAACAAATTTCTCGATTTAAAAAGATGATACAGATGATAAGTAATGAAATATTAAAATATTAAAAAAATATGTCTGTGATGTACAACGGAAAGTAGTGGGGGTGGAAAAATGGTTACAATCATAATCTATTCTGTTCTCCTAGTGGTGTTAGACTCATTACAATGCGACAGTTTCAAATGAGGAAAAAAATGCATTTTTTTCATTTTCTGTGACGCAAGCATTGTGGGAATGAAGTAATTACTTGTATTAAGCAGCTTCTTCAGTGGTCACGGTGTTTTCAAAAGTATTTATCTAGCAAAGCGACAAAAGGCGCGATAAAATGCGTCACTTTTTGGGGATGGGTTGAACCTTTCGCCATGAACTAGCGTCTTAACCCTTTCCCAAACAAGACCTGGTTTTGACATCCATAATAGACAAGACTTAGGAAAACATTGAAACAATATTTTCTGTGCCATATTTTACACAAATCCTTTCTTTAATAACATCCATTTTGTCATTTGTGGCAGTTTTTGAAGTGATCACCCTAAGATTTTGTCGTTTGGGAAAGGGTAAAACCAGGCAATGTTTGAAGAAAGTGTTAATTTGTTCTAGATAGTGTTTGATTGTGCATTGGTATAACAAAAGTATGTCCAAAAGCGTTTGATTAAGACCCGGTGAATTCAAAAATTCTATCAACACACTCTTACAAAACACGCTTTTTTAAACAAATCTATCAATTTCAAAAATCGCTTAAAGTATAATACAAAATAGTACAAAAATATTTGTAAAATAATTTCTGAGCATTTACCAAATGGTTTTGTATTCATTGCTTTGGACTCAAATTTTGAATCCTTGTTTAGTGATTAGTCATGAATCGTGAAGTAGACACTATGCTAACCCTGGTTGTTCTGACCGTGATCTGGACACGTGCTCTTACCATGGAACCAGGTAAATATTTTATATTCATATCGTCACTTTTCAACAAAAACCTCGTATCTGCAGTTTATTTCAAGCTGCAGATACGAGGTTTTCGTTGAAAAGCAGCGATATTACCATATGCATGTATATGGCAAGAACTACTCTGTTAAAAATCGATCCAATGTAGACGACAAAATGGATATTTATAAAAATTCTATTTTTCTCAATTACTTTAATACCAAGGTTTTCTTCGAGGGACGCCTTGTCTCAGTTCTTTTTTATATCGTCCAACAACAATGTAGTGGCATCCTGGGGAAAAATAACTTCTTGGGTAGCAGACGACATTCGTTTTATTTTATTCTTAACGAAAAAGAAAACAAATCTTTTGTTCAATATGCATCACAGAAATGTTCTTCAGACCAGTTCCATTAATTTAGAGTCTAGTTGACATTTATGTATAAGTGTTCCATTGGTCACGCCCCGGAATACTTAACAGAACTACTTTCAACAGAACCTACCAGGCGTGAATTGAGATCATCCCTTAAGCCTCTCTTACAACCGGTCGTACGTGCTCCTGCGTGCGGTCTGCGTCTAAAACGTACGTTTAGTCGTGCGATGCACGCACGTGCAACGTACGATTTGGGTGGACGCAACCACGACGCAGACTGCACGCAGCAAAGAATTGACCGGACGATTCTTTGAGGCGCTCTTACAACCCGTCGTGCGTCTTTATAAATCGTGCGATTTTGCTGAGTTTTAAAACGTACGATTTAAAAAAGACGCACGACGGGTTGTGAGAGAGGCTTTACTAAAGACAAATGCTACCAAGTTCCTTTTAACAACAGAAAGACATTCGGCGACCGAAGCTTTGGAACTATTGGACCCAAACTGTGGAATAATCTTCCATCCAGTTTAAAATCTTGTTATTCAATTGATGTATTCAAAAATCAGTTGAAAACCTACTTTTTCAGAGATTTTTATAGCTTGTTCTGAGTTTTGTTAAACACCGACTAGAACGTAGGACTAAATAATATCATGTATAGTTTTTGTGTATATTATCGTTGTTGTAAAACGCCATTGAATATGGATTTCCGTAAAAATAGGCGTTTGATCAAATGTAACCAGTTTAAGTTTAAGTTTTAATTTTAAACAATCGATTTCAAAAGTCAGTAGATAATGTAAACATAATTATATGAACTACCGTCGAAAATATTGATGGAAAAGATGAAGATGTGAAAATGCTGATTCTCGGTTAAATTAATCATTCTTTTCTCGAAAGGGGGGGTAGCAGACGACATTTATTTTAAATTATCGAAGTCTAAAGTGTGTGAACATATATGTAATACCGTCGAAAATGGAGATGGAATAGGTGAAAATGTGAAAATGCCGATTCTCAGTTAGATTTATTCATTCTTTTCTTTCAATATTTTCCTATACTGTTTTAATCAGGGGCGTAAAGAATATGTCTTGTTATTCATTAAAGGATGGGTTGCAACAAGGGGTCAAAAATAGATTTTCTTTAAATTTTGTGGATTGATAGGGTTACATAATATCTTTAATTTGTATGTGTAAAAAATCTGGTTTCGGCTTATTTTCCGAGATATGGGTAAATGAAGTGGGTGGGGTAAGATGGACTGAAACACAGTAGGGGTAATTCTAAGTCAATTATCTTTCTTATTTTTAGCCCCAGATGCGTGAAAATTTGTATGCATGTTTTACGATATATGCGTTAAAAATTTATGGGCTTACATTAGATATTCCATTTATATCTTTTCCGTAGTATTCATTCTTCTTTCTTTCGCCAAATTTCGCTATTTTTTAACGATCAACTTTACCAAACTATCTCCACACGTTTTATTTGAAACACGATTTTTATGAAACTTTACAGATGTATTATCCAGATATTGATGTGTGAAATTTGAAAGAAAAGCGTTCGCCCGTTGTTGAGATATTTGACATTGGCCTTCAAAATAACATCAAATTCGGGAATGTCCGTTAAACCTACGCATTGTTGGGAAAATGGTTAGGGTTGAATGGCATGTGACAGCCCATTCATAAAAGAATGCATTTCACACATGATTGGGGTTTTTATTGTATGATTTTACCGTTAAAATTGATATAATCAATATAACAAACTTGGTCACCTCTCAGAGTTACCTGGTCATTTCATCTAATGAAATCATTGATAGACAGATATTTGTTTATGGCCTGTCTATACATTTAACATTATTTTCTTTTTGTTGATATTATATAACGTTATATAAATATTTAGCTTAAGTTTATTAATTGTAAGCACATTTGGTCATTTAGTAAAATCATTCACAATGCGTCTTCTTTATAACCACATAAAAAATACAATCTGAAAATGATTAGTTTTCTCCTAGCAAATTGATAATTCTTGTCCATCATGAGATGAGTGAATGAATATAAACTCTTAGACAACTCAAGTTGCATATAAAGCTTTGGTAGTTCTAGCAATCTTAACATAATGCTAATATTTAATTTCACTCACCTGTGGTAGTAATATTAATCACAGCGCTTTCCGCGTAGACATGTTTCATGTGCAATATTTAGTTTGATAAGAAAACTGAGAAGTAAAAAGAATTTCTTTTCTTTCCTATTCTTCTGAATGGGTTGTACGATACAAAAAAGTAAATATTGCTACGAAACTCATTAGGAACAATAAAAAGAAACCATGTTTCCAATCCTTATGAATAAAATTGGCGCTTTAACTATCACATTTTGGCATTTCCCGAGTTTTGAAGTCATTTTGAAGGTCAAGGTCAAATATCTCAACAACGGGCCAAAGCTTTTCTTTCAAATTTCACACAAAGTTACATTAACATCTGGACAATATATCTGTAAACTTTCATAGAAATCGGGTTTCAATTAAAACGTGTGGAGATAGTTTGGTAAAGTTGGTCGGTAAAAAATAGCGAAATTCTTCGAAAGAAAGGAGAATGCGTATAACGGATAAGATATACATGGAATAACAAATATAAGCCCATAAAATTTTAACGCATATATCGCAAAACATGCATACAAATTTTCACGCATCTGGGGCTAAAAATAAGAAAGATATGCGACTTAGAATAACCCCTACTGTGTTTCAGTCCATCTTACCCCACCCACTTTATTTACCCATATCTCGAAAAATAAGCCGAAACCAGATTTTTTACACATACAAATTAAAGATATTATGTAACCCTATCAATCCACGAAATTAAAAGAAAATCTATTTTTTGACCCCTTATTGCAACCCATCCTTTCTAATTATTTGGTAACCCGTACTTAGGAAATACCAAATCCCATTTGATTCAACTAATAGACGGAAGAAGTCTAAGCATTTTAAAACTTTATTAAAGTTGAACAATAATGCTGCTAAATGATCATGAAAGCATTTTCCGAAGTACAATTTTGTTCAGTAGATTTGAGGTTTGTGGTTAATTCCGGAACACTTATGTTGAAAATTTGAGTGGAAGAGACACGATTTTATAATTCACCAAAAGGTAACTTATATCTAATGCATAAGGGTCTGTAATTTGACCATTGACACCTCCTAGTCATTTCTTATGACAAGGGATTTTTCTACACTCACTCAGATCGTCACCCCCTCTATCACAAAATACGACGGAACTTTATCAAATTACCAGATAATATGTCCAATCTTTCGTTTTCGGCTAAAACAAGGTATTCGGAAACAAAGTGTCTCACCAGGTTAATCGACCCTTCTAGATTTCTTTGCATAAAATAAGATTCCAATATCAAAAGTTCATTACTTGAATCATTAAAACTGATGTGTGAATAGTTTCTGCAGCCATTAGTGAAAATAATTCAAACCTGTTTTAAAATAGAAAATTGATCTGATTTTTTTAATCCGATATTTAGCTGCATTTTTATTTGTGTAGTGTCCGTAACCCTTTCAATGCAATAAAAAGTCCTGAGCTTATGTTAACATGAAACAGATTATTTCATTTAGGCTACCATATTGAGGGCTGTAATATTCTAGACCACTGAAGTTTTGTTGTAAATGGATCCTTTGAAAAATCGCCATTGTAACAATTGGTTACAGACACTACATATTCAAGCTAGGGTCTATAAATGTCCCATTTTCTGAGACACAACACTAAAAATATGGGTATAATAGACTACCAAAATTTACCTTAGGAACTGTTTTATCAAATCAAAATAAAGTTTTTCGGAAACAATCAAATATAATTCATCACATGTACCTTGAATCCTAAAATTATTTTGGTGAGACTATATAACGCCCAAAAATGGCCATTTTCTGAGTTTTCTCAATGATCATAAAAGATTGACTCATGAAAATGTTTGGACATCAAAAACTAGTCTCACCTCATAATATGAGCTTTTTGTAGATATATTTCAGGCTATAGTTTTTCAGAAAACCGTATATAACATTAAAAACCCATATTTTTGCCGAATACCGTGTTTTAGCCGTAACTAAGAGCCAAGATATTTTACTTCAAAGAAAATGCAATTGTTTGGGGATGGCTAACGAAGTCTGACTGCTACAATGGCTCAAAGTTGAAATTTCCATCGAGGTTTTGCTTCATTGACACTACCAAGATCAGTCGATTTCAAGATATGAGCACGCTTGAGATCGAACAGAGCGCCCTTTAAACTGCATGAACACCAAAAGCAAGTCTAAATGTAACACTAACCAGTCACATTCGTCTTCTCTAATGGCTTAGAATCAAACATTTTACAATTTTTTCGTTCAGCTAAAGTATTGACATGAAAGTAGAGATCTTGAAAAGGTGACGTAATTGGCGACGAATATTTTCATTGGTCGACTCGTTTCTGTTTCACTTCCGTTTCCGCGGAAGTTGATTCGTACCCTAAGCATTTCGTACCTTATTTTTTATCAGTTCGTTTAGACGTTATATTTTCTTCACTCGATTCCATTTATTCATTGTAAATGTTGCAGTTCCATACTTTTTCCATTTCGCACAATTTTTATTTTTTTAATTAACGGGCAGTTCATTATTGTTTTTGGACCCTGATTAGATCCATTGCTTTGGGCTTTCTAACCACCGAAATTAAAATTCTAACTAAGTTGAATCTAGACATTTTAGAAATAGATCTAGTTCTTTGAAAGCAAACAAGATTAATTATGAAGTATACGAGTATCATATATCGAGGAATATGTTTTTTAAGGTTAACAGACCCTGAAAAAATCCGCACTTTCTAGTCATACGAAATGCATCAAAGGACCTTTATGGATAAGGCGAGAAATATCCCTAAAAGGCCGAAATGGAAAAGTCAAATTTCAAAACATGCAAATTGATAATTATTTCGAGCTATATTGTTAGATGTATACCTAAATCATATGAAAACTGATTTTGTACAACCAAAAACGATTCGACATGTACAGATAACCCTTGGTTTCTGTACCTACCCCGAAAATTACATTTTCTTACCCCACCGGTATTCATTTAACCATAATTAACTTTTCTATGGTTTTATTAGCAAGATTTTTTTCTGTAAATGTAATGACAATTATTGGTGTTGAAATTACAAACCAGTTTTCGTTTTGTCCTTAATGCGCATGCGCATCATTGAAAAGAGTTTAAAGGCCGAATCTTCCCGCCAAAAATATGGCAATTGGTATACGAGTACTATTTTTAGTATAAAAGTACGTTCCAGCCCGTGACCCAGGAATTCTTTTTACCAAGGAAGCATATGATCAAGTTACACAACATATGTCAATGGGAAGCTGGGTCAAGGGGTGTTCGCTAGCCCAGAGAAGGTAGGTATTCCTCGGTTTTCGGCGGGAAAGTGCGCTTTTAAAGCTGTTTCAATGATGCACATGCACAAAACGAACAAAACCAAAGCTGCCAAATGATGTCAACATCATTTATCTTTGTATCTGTAGAAAATAAATTGCAAAAAAAAACAAAAAAAAAAAAAAAAAAAAAACAAAAACAAAACAAAACAAAAAAAAACCCCAACCCTAAAGAAACTTCATTATACCTCTATAAATACCGGTAGTGAAAGAAAATGAAACCATTAAGCAGGGTACTAAAAACAGGAGTTATCTGCACCTATTGAACTTTTTAAATGACACAATATCGTTATTCATTTCATTTATTTATCTAACTTGCCATAAAGCTTATTTTTTTCTCTCAATTTGTAAGTTTTGGAAATAGACCCATCTAACTGAGCCTTTTAGGGAGATTTCTCGCCTAATCCATAGAGGTCCTTACACACACTTGCCGGATTTCAATTTAATTTTTTATTTTATTGGGGTTTTACGCCGTTTTCAACTTCTATGGTCATATCGCGGCGGCTGGAGCACATAACCGTGGGTTCCTGGTATTTCTCGCACCAGTACAACCACAATATCCAAACCGAGCCTCCAGCTGCTCTCTCACATAGATGATTCACACCCATTGGTGAGAGACAAATGACTTTTGTCAAATGTCAAAATGGATACTGGCCGAGCCGGGATTCGAACTCGAGACCCCTGGATTGACAGACTCCGACGTAACCGACTGAGCTATCCGGGCTCGGCTTTGCCGGATTTCAACAAAATGCTTCAAGAAGAAAATTATTTACAAATATTTTTCACTCTATATTCATATGCAAGGGAGGTAATTTTGAACATTTTCTTGAAATATTTCCATAAGCATGTATTACCAGTAGTTCAAAATTCTAAACCGTACAAAATGCTTATGTTTGTATTTGGAATGGAGATGTAACACAGTTTAGGAATTATTGACATTTTTCAAATTTCGCCTCTGGCTCTTTGTGCTTTTGAGGGTTTGGATACCTTAAACTAGTCTGGTTCCCTGTCGTACTATGTATTTTAGTACGTCAGGCATTCAGTAACAATGGCGGCCTCCAGTGGAGAGATTTCACTACAAAGATAAAGAGCAAAGTTCTTTAATTTTGTGAGCAGGGAAGGGTCATTAGAAGAGTAGATAGGTTTCGGTATATTTTTAATACTAGCAATAAAAGATTTACATGACCTCAACGCAAACCCGAAATAAAACGGTTTTAAATTATGTACATGAAAACTTTTTAACGCAATTTGGACGAACATCTTATCAGTAGTCTGATTAGCTCAGTGGTAGAGCGTCTGACTTCGACACCAGAGGTCCAAGGATCGAATCCCACGTTGGGCAAACGTTTTTTCGTCTACATTTTGGTTTAATACATTTTCTCAAACCAAACTATTCTGGAAATCACTAAGATGCAATTAAAACATAATTGGTAATTGTGTTTTTATTACGTCTTTGCAATCTGTAGAACCATTTGGTATGAAAAATGTAAAAAGAAAGGGGGTGTGGCTAAAACATGTTACTCTCTTGGGATTCGAACCAGGGACCTCTGGATTTCAAAGTAGACGCTCTAACCACTGAGCTAATCGGACTACTGTACAGAGTTGGATCCAAATTGCCGTCATATAGTTTTCATGTACATAATTTAAAACCGTTTTATTTCGGGTTAGCGTTGCGGTCATGTTAAACTTTTATTGCTGGAGTTAAAAATATACCGAAACCTATCTACTCTTCTAATGACTCCTCTCTGCTCACAAAATTAAAGAACTTTGTTCTTTACCTTTGTTAAAATATCAGTGCAATGGACGTCGCCATTACTGGTATCTTCCTGACCCAATAACGCAGTATTAGGGGCAGGTAAGCCAGACTAACCTTAAACAAGTACGTTATTAGTCCCCCACCGGTGACCGGTTGGATTTGCTCGATTCCGTCCGTCTGTCCGTCCGTCACACTTTTGTCCGGGCCATATCTTCTAAACTATATGTGCTATCAACTTCAAACTTGGTACACTTATAGATCTCATTTCGGAGAAGAACTGTTATTATACCACGCCCACTTTTTAGTTATTACCCCTTGTTGTTTTTACCCTTACATTTTTGTCTGGACATATCTCCCAAAGCATAAGTCATAGCAACTTCAAACTTTGTACACTGATAGATCTCTTTCATCATGATTGTCATGTTTAAGAACTGTTACTATGCCATGTCCACTTTTTGAGTTATTGCCCTTTGTTGTTTTTACCGTTAAATTTTTGTCCAGAACACATCTCCTAAATCATAAGTGCTAGTTACCTCAAACATTGTACACTGATAGATATCATTGAGGAGATGTGCCATGTACAAGAATTGCTACTCTGCCACGCCCATGTTTTGAGTTATTGCCCTTTGTTGTTTGTATCCTTACATTTTTGTCCACAAAATATCTCCTAAATCATAAGTGCTAGCAACTTCAAACTTGGTACACTGAATGATCTCATTTAGTAGAAGTGTCATGTACAATGTACAATTGTTACTATGCCACACCCACTTTTTAAGTTATTGTCTTTTGTTGTTTTAATCCTAACATTTTTGTCCGGAACATATCTTTTAATCATAAGTGCTAGTAATTTCAAACTTTATAAACTGATAGATCTTATTGAGGAGAAGTGTCATGTACAAGAATTGTTACTATGCCACGCCAACTTTTTTGAGTTACTGCCCTTTGATGTTTTTATCCTTACATTTGTGTCCGGAACATATCCTCTTAACCATAAGTGCTAGCAACTCCAAACTCGGTACACTTATAGATCTCATTGAGGAAAAGTGTCATGTACAAGAATTATTGCTATGCCACGTCAACTTTTTGAATTCTTGCCCTTTGTTGTTTTATCTTTCCATTTTTGTCCGGAACATATCTTCTAAATCATAAGTGCTAGCAACTTCAAACCTGGTACACTGATAGATCGCATTAAGTAAAAGGGTCATGCACAAGAATTGTCACCCTGCCACGCCCAATTTTTAAGTCATTGTCCTTTGTTGTTTTTACCCTTACATTTTTGTCCGGAACATATCTCCTAAGCCATTAGTGCTAACAACTTCAAACTTTGTACACTTATAGATCTCATTGAGGAGAAGTTTCATGTACAAGAATCATTACTCTGTCACGCCAAGTTCCGGAGTTAATGCCATTGGTTGTTTTTACCCTTATATTTTTGTTCGTGACATATTGTCCAAAACCTAAAGTGCTAGCATTTTCAAACTTTGTATTGTCCGTAAATATTGACCTGAACCCGATGAATATGTAATGAGTAATTGTGAAACGGAATAATCAATAGTCGCCAGCACTGTCAAACAGAGTCGATCGTTTCCATAAGCATTGTGACTTTGTATTTTGCACGTGCTTTTTATGTCAATATACGTCGGAGAGTGATTATTCCGCACCACAATTTCTCATTGCATAATCAACAGGTTCATGTCAATATTTACGGACAATATACAGTTATAGATCTAGTAAGTAGTAGTCTGTGATGGTATGTCCGGAAATCTCGTCCCGTATGCATTAGAGTATTAAGCATGCCAACAACTGCAGTTGTGTGCTCCAATATCTGAACATTCATGATCCACTTGTTGGCATATCTGGAAACGCGTCATTACGTCGTATTCCGCCGTTTACGTAACGTTGTCAATTTGCTTAATTGCAAACCGAGTTTAGTGAAACATATGAAATTGATGTTGTTTTTGTTTATGTGTGTTTCTATTACAGATATCTGGATATAGATATAAAATGCTTTGAAATGAATAATTCATATGATGCATAGATATGCCGTCGTTAACAATATTGAGACAAATACTGACGTATTCAACGTTCTTTACTTTTGCACTACTTGACATCTATCTTGACATTTAAGTTTAATCGCGCGGGTGTTGTAGTGGTTATAACCTTATTGGTCGGATGTCTTCGACGATATATCGGGTAAATAAATATCGATTTCATAGATTTCACGAGCCGTACATGCACTTGACCCACGTATGTGTGCTATACTGATCGAAAGTTCTAAAGCGCCACATTACAAATGACTGTAAACTATTTAAATGAGTATGGTATCTTTATAAAATTTTATGTGTGAATTAAAAAGTACCAATTAGATTAATTTGCACGATTTGTTGTCAGTTATTACTGAAAGTAAGGATGTTATTTAAGTAAAGCTTAAAAAGCTCTAAATCGTCGTAGAACTTCAGATAATATGCATTTATAATTATTTTAAGTTACATGGTTTTTAAGCAGAACCCAATCAATGAAGAAAAACAAAAAATGAATGACACGCTTGTATTTCTGATGAGTATAGCAAAAGGAGAAAAGCGGTGGGTGGGGTAAATCATGGAGTTTTAATTTTCCAAACAGTCTTCTTTTCATTGACAATTGTCACAATCCTTTTTTACACAATGAATTAACACAATCAAAAGGATTTCGAACATATTGTGTAATTTTGTTTTCCTCGGGAATCACGAGCGCATATTTCAATCATTTTCTAAGAAAACCAGTATATATGGTAATTTTGTCAGTCGAAACTGTCCTCATGCGAGCGTACATGTATTGAATCCCAAATATTGTGTATCTAGTTTATATTATTTTTTGTACGTTTAATATTCATTACATAAGTATTTAGTTCTTATATACAAAAGAATTTACAACTACATGGTTGTTGTACAAAGACATGTATTGCGTACATTATTGTGGGTGATATTCATACCTGTGTGGATTAGTTTTTTTGTATTATACATATAATGCCGAGCAGATTATCTGTCGAAGAAGCCAAGGATATCTACCCAATGGAGTCATTGTATCATGCCAAATTCTTGATCGAACTCTAGTCAGTGAACCAACAAAAGATTTCTGTGAGATTTTACTTCAGGGTGTAGATATCATGTCCCAGTATGGAGACAAAACCTGATATTACTAAACGTTTCAGCATGTAAGATGACAGCTATTCGTGTCAAAAGAATAATGCTTCTTGATAGAGACAGTAATACAGTGATGCTACAAAAAAACCTGTGCAAGAACGAGCAAAGAAACGCCATGAAACACTACTCACGGCCATACTCAGAGAAAAGGCAATGGCAAGCATGGCACTGGTGTCTTTTTTTTTTACCTTGAAACAGAGAAATTACAGTTCTTGATGCAATGATTTTGTTGCAGCGCCTTCAAAAAACTAGCATCATTAAATCAGGCAGAGATCTACCTTAACATTTTGTATCTGTTACACAATAGGAATTTGAAGGTTACAAAGAGGTTCCTTGTAAAACACATTTGACCGACATGCACTCTGGGAACTTGTAATGTGTCGCTGTATCAAGACAATGTGTCGGCCATCAAGGCGTACATTTTTAAAGTCAAACGGGCTGGTCTGTACTGGTAAAAAGGAGCGGACAAAGATGCTTGTTTGAATCCATAACAATTAACAGATTAATACGTTGTCAGTCATCTACCGTATTTCAGCTAATTATGGTGTGGCTTTATAGAGATATATTTTTCGATTTTGTACACCGTATATTTTATCATGCTTTAATTTCTTTTAAGAATCGATGTCTAATCTCTTCTTAATCTATGAGTATTCTGTTTTTATTCATAGTTGAACACTTCAATACAATTATGCCAGAAAACTTAAAGTTAAACCTTGACATCTACTAGACTAGTATATAGTTTTAGGATAGTTCTTTTTTTTTTTTTTTTTTTTTTTTTTTTTTTGAAAAGCACTAACAAGTAGGGAAATGGATCTTGAAATAAAGTATATTACATTTTCCCACACAATTTTAAACTTATAAAGGAAAATCAAATAAAAATGAAATAGTGGTAAGTGGAATAAATATTCGACATTACGGTAAATACCTAAATCAAACTTGAAACAGTGAATAACAAGCCTTATAAGTTTTTTTTTTAAATTTCATGTGCTGTTTTCACAAATATCAATAATCAGGATGTTTGGATGTAAATTTCATGATTATTAGTAACGACGTTACAATGACGTTTTTGACGTTAAGGCGTCAGAGCAAAAATACCGAAGGGAAATCACATAATGGAACATTAAAAAGTTAAAGTTTAAGGGTTGTTTCACTTTTCGATCGTAATACAGTGGATATATGTATGAAATAAAATTGACCTCGATCATCGACGTTATTTATCTTTTTACGTAATCAGAAGATGCGACTCTTGATATATTATTTTCATGATGTTACCTTTATTGTGTGTGATCATGAACAAAAAAATTGCTAAAACCATTCATATAAGCAATAAGCATGTATGTTTGTAATTTGACGTCAGTGTGACGTCTGAATACTAAAACGCATTTAACAGGTTTTACAAACTGATGCGTTTTCTCTAAAACAAATAAATCAAAGGATTTGAGTTATTTTCTTGTACTTTTTCTGTATACTATCCCTGTAATCGACTGTTTATCTCAATTTTGTTGATTATTATTGTCGTTTTTGACGTGACGTCACAGGAAAACGACGCGTCTACAGACATGCCAACAAGCAGTTTCATCATTACCAGGGAATTGTTTCTCTGATTTGCGTTGTTGGCATTCTTAATACTCAAATGCACACGGATTACCGATTATCACATACTATAGGAGATGTATTAAAAGAAAGGACTTTTTGTTATCCGATGGATGACTCCTGTATCGCATCGCAATACGACATGCACTTGTTAATATATGAATTGTGTGTGTTTTGTCTTACAGAGGTTTTCCGCATCCAGCCGAAGACAGAGTTACGTATATCGACATATAACAACGAAGACCACTTCATGTTTCCATCAAACATCGAATATACCGTGGAATCTATAAAGGAGCAGTTTAGTCTGAGACTTCGTCACAACGTCACAATCAAACCTATGCGCACCAGTCAGGGTGTTCCTTCTCGACTATTGCTTGTTCATGAAGAATCCTTCAGTCATGTACGTAAATTTTTATTCCTTTTTATACGAAAGTCAGCCTGCATGTATCTTGTTCATCTTGCTAACTGCTAGTTCATAAAAATCCTTAAGTAAAAGAATCATGATTTGGAAAAGGGACATAAAGTTATGCTATTTGAGAACAACATAGATTTGGATCAGAAGCGCTTGCGCACAGTCTGAACAAAACTCGTGATGTTCTATAGTGGCTGTTTCAAGGCCTGTAGTAATTGTGAGATGGCACGCTGGATCATGACCAGACGACAATAACACGGTGGATAATTACGTGATGCAACAATTTCAGAAAATTTTCAATAATTTTGTTAATACGGGACCGATTTGAATTCGGTTTGAAGCAGAGAAGGTGGACAGACGTCACGCATTAGATGAACGTGATGGATTTTTGATACATGTACTGATAAAAAAGTTATTGAAGATGAACCAAAATTTTGGTTTATCTTCAATAACTTTTTCATCAGTTGATTTTTCAAAGTTCTTCTACGTTCAACTCATTTCTGACATTTTCAAAACTTCTCATGCTATCAGCCACAGTAGTTAAATTATTCTTTAAAAGGCATTTTACGTATGTGTACAGATTTACTTTGCAATATCACCTTGTATGGAATGGTATTAAAGAATTTCATTGTATGGTATTACAGTCTTTACGAAAAAGGCACATGTTTGATAAATAACCTTTTGTGATATTTGAAAAAAACAATCGTTTGTGCTCATCTCTCACAATATACGAATAGCTACGTATACTGAGCTGCCATTTGGTTAAAATTGTATGTTATGCTTGTACTGGTAAAAGTTAACACATGCAGCGCCAGCCGTCGCAATATAACGCAGTAGAAACATTGTTAACGTGCGTTAAACCCCATTCGTTAAAATAAATTAATGAGAAGTGCTTTTATTGCGTTTGAGACAGACATGGATTCTGATAAGTCTGTGCATACGCACAGACATATCAAGATCCATGCTGCTCTCTTAAAGCTTCTTCATGATATCTAGCAAATGTCAGAGAACGGTATTGATCAGCCTCTACACTAAGGCAAAATATTGTATTGGAGCATAGTTTTCTTAAATGCTATAAAAGAGTCTTATCTTCATAAACAGTCTTATCTATAATTTACAGCGTCAGGTTGCCATCTACATAGACGAGGAAGAAAAATCAGTTGTGTCTGTGAGATGTGATTCACTTTCTAAATCATGCTTCCTGGTAAGTATTCCACAGTTGTTTTTGTGAGATGTGATTCACTGTATAAATCATGCTTCCTGGTAAGTATTACATAGTTTTGTCTGTGAGATGTGATTCACTGTCTAAATCATGCTTCCTGGTAAGTATTCCACAGTTGTGTCTGTGAGATGTGATTCACTGTCTAAATCATGCTTCCTGGTGAGTATTCCACAGTTGTGTCTGTGAGATGTGATTCACTCTCTAAATAATGCTTCCTGGTAAGTATTCCACAGTTGTTTTTGTGAGATGTGATTCACTCTCTAAATCATGCTTCCTGGTAAGTATTCCACAGTTGTGTCTGTGAGATGTGATTCACTGTCTAAATAATGCTTCCTGGTAAGTATTCCACAGTTGTGTCTGTGAGATGTGATTCACTGTCTAAATCATGCTTTCTGGTAAGTATTCCACAGTTGTGTCTGTGAGATGTGATTCACTGTCTAAATCATGCTTTCTGGTAAGTATTCCACAGTTGTGTCTGTGAGATGTGATTCACTGTCTAAATCATGCTTTCTGGTAAGTATTCCACAGTTGTATCTGTAAGATGTGATTCACTGTCTAAATCATGCTTCCCGGTAAGTATTCCACAGTTGTGTCTGTAAGATGTGATTCACTCTCTAAATCATGCTTCCTGGTAAGTATTCCACAGTTGTGTCTGTGAGATGTGATTCACTGTCTAAATCACGCTTCCTGGTAAGTACTCCACAGTTGTGTCTGTGAGATGTGATTCACTGTCTAAATCATGCTTCCTGGTAAGTACTCCACAGTTGTGTCTGTGAGATGTGATTCACTCTCTAAATCATGCTTCCTGGTAAGTACTCCACAGTTGTGTCTGTGAGATGTGATTCACTGTCTAAATCATGCTTCCTGGTAAGTACTCCACAGTTGTGTCTGTGAGATGTGATTCACTGTCTAAATCATGCTTCCTGGTAAGTATTACATAGTTTTGTCTGTGACATGTGATTCACTGTCTAAATCATGCTTCCTGGTAAGTATTCCACAGTTGTGTCTGTGAGATGTGATTCACTGTCTAAATCATGCTTCCTGGTAAGTATTACATAGTTTTGTCTGTGAGATGTGATTCACTGTATAAATCATGCTTCCTGGTAAGTATTACATAGTTTTGTCTGTGAGATGTGATTCACTGTCTTAATCATGCTTCCTGGTAAGTATTCCACAGTTGTGTCTTTGAGATGTGATTCACTGTCTAAATCATGCTTCCTGGTAAGTACTCCACAGTTGTGTCTTTGAGATGTGATTCACTGTCTAAATCATGCTTCCTGGTAAGTATTACATAGTTTTGTCTGTGAGATGTGATTCACTGTCTAAATCATGCTTCCTGGTAAGTATTCCACAGTTGTTTTTGTGAGATGTGATTCACTGTCTAAATCATGCTTCCTGGTAAGTATTCCACAGTTGTTTTTGTGAGATGTGATTCACTGTCTAAATCATGCTTCCTGGTAAGTATTCCACAGTTGTGTCTGTAAGATTCGATTCACTGTCTAAATCATGCTTCCTGGTGAGTATTCCACAGTTGTGTATGTGAGATGTGATTCACTGTCTAAATCATGCTTCCCGGTAAGAATTCCACAGTTGTGTCTGTGAGATTCGATTCACTGTCTAAATCATGCTTCCTGGTAAGTATTACATAGTTTTGTCTGTGAGATGTGATTCACTGTCTAAATAATGCTTCCTGGTAAGTATTCCACAGTTGTGTCTGTGAGATGTGATTCACTGTCTAAATCATGCTTCCTGGTAACTATTCTATAGTTTTGTCTGTGAGATGTGATTCACTGTCTAAATCATGCTTCCTGGTGAGTATTCCACAGTTGTGTCTGTGAGATGTGATTCACTGTCTAAATCATGCTTCCTGGTAACTATTCTATAGTTGTGTCTGTGAGATGTGATTCACTGTCTAAATCATGCTTCGCGGTAAGTATTCCACAGTTGTGTATATGAGATGTGATTCACTGTCTAAATCATGCTTCCTGGTAAGTATTCCACAGTTGTGTCTGTAAGATGTGATTCACTGTCTAAATCATGCTTCCTGGTGAGTATTCCACAGTTGTGTCTGTGAGATGTGATTCACTGTCTAAATCATGCTTCCTCGTAAGTATTCCACAGTTGTGTCTTTGAGGTGTGATTCACTGTCTAAATCATGCTTCCTCGTAAGTATTCCACAGTTGTGTATGTAAGATGTGATTCACTGTCTAAATCATGCTTCCTGGTAAGTATTCCACAGTTGTATCTGTAAGATGTGATTCACTGTCTAAATCATGCTTCCTGGTAAGTATTCCATAGTTGTATCTGTAAGATGTGATTCACTGTCTAAATCATGCTTCCTGGTAAGTATACCACAGTTGTGTCTGTGAGATGTGATTCACTGTCTAAATCATGCTTCCTCGTAAGTATTCCACAGTTGTATCTGTAAGATGTGATTCACTGTCTAAATCATGCTTCCTGGTAAGTATTCCACAGTTGTATCTGTAAGATGTGATTCACTGTCTAAATCATGCTTCCTGGTAAGTATTCCACAGTTGTGTCTGTAAGATGTGATTCACTTTCTAAATCATGCTTCCTCGTAAGTATTCCACAGTTGTGTCTGTGAGATGTGATTCACTGTCTAAATCATGCTTCCTGGTAAGTATTCCACAGTTGTGAATGTGAGATGTGATTCACTGTCTAAATCATGCTTCCTCGTAAGTATTCCACAGTTGTGTCTGTGAGATGTGATTCACTGTCTAAATCATGCTTTCTGGTAAGTATTCCACAGTTGTGTATGTGAGATGTGATTCACTTTCTAAATCATGCTTCCTGGTAAGTATTCCACAGTTGTGTATGTGAGATGTGATTCACTCTCTAAATCATGCTTCCTGGTAAGTATTCCACAGTTGTATCTGTGAGATGTGATTCACTGTCTAAATCATGCTTTCTGGTGAGTATTCCACAGTTGTGTCTGTGAGATGTGATTCACTGTCTAAATCATGCTTCCTGGTAAGTATTCCACAGTTGTGTATGTGAGATGTGATTCACTCTCTAAATCATGCTTCCTGGTAAGTATTCCACAGTTGTGTCTGTGAGAGGTGATTCACTGTCTAAATCATGCTTCCTGGTAAGTATTCCACAGTTGTGTATGTGAGATGTGATTCACTGTCTAAATCATGCTTCCTAGTAAGTATTCCACAGTTGTATCTGTGAGATGTGATTCACTGTCTAAATCATGCTTTCTGGTGAGTATTCCACAGTTGTGTCTGTGAGATGTGATTCATTGTCTAAATCATGCTTCCTGGTAAGTATTCCACAGTTGTGTATGTGAGATGTGATTCACTCTCTAAATCATGCTTTCTGGTGAGTATTCCACAGTTGTGTCTGTGAGATGTGATTCACTCTCTAAATCATGCTTCCTGGTGAATATTCCACAGTTGTGTCTGTGAGATGTGATTCACTGTCTAAATCATGCTTTCTGGTGAGTATTCCACAGTTGTGTATGTGAGATGTGATTCACTCTCTAAATCATGCTTCCTGGTAAGTATTCCACAGTTGTGTCTGTGAGATGTGATTCACTCTCTAAATCATGCTTCCTGGTAAGTATTCCACAGTTGTGTCTGTAAGATGTGATTCATTGTCTAAAACATGCTTCCTGGTGAGTATTCCACAGTTGTGTCTGTGAGATGTGATTCACTGTCTAAATCATGCTTTCTGGTAAGTATTCCACAGTTGTATCTGTGAGATGTGATTCACTGTCTAAATCATGCTTCGCGGTAAGTATTCCACAGTTGTGTCTGTAAGATGTGATTCACTCTCTAAATCATGCTTCCTGGTAAGTATTCCACAGTTGTGTCTGTGAGATGTGATTCACTGTCTAAATCATGCTTCCTGGTAAGTACTCCACAGTTGTGTCTGTGAGATGTGATTCACTGTCTAAATCATGCTTTCTGGTAAGTATTCCACAGTTGTATCTGTGAGATGTGATTCACTGTCTAAATCATGCTTCCTGGTAAGTATTCCACAGTTGTGTATGTAAGATGTGATTCACTGTCTAAATCATGCTTCCTGGTAAGTATTCCACAGTTGTGTCTGTAAGATGTGATTCACTGTCTAAATCATGCTTCCTGGTAAGTATTCCACAGTTGTGTCTGTAAGATGTGATTCACTTTCTAAATCATGCTTCCTGGTAAGTATTCCACACTTGTATCTGTGAGATGTGATTCACTGTCTAAATAATGCTTCCTGGTGAGTATTCCACGTTTGTGTCTGTGAGATGTGATTCACTGTCTAAATCATGCTTCCTGGTAAGTATTCCACAGTTGTGTATGTGAGATGTGATTCACTGTCTAAATCATGCTTTCTGGTAAGTATTCCACAGTTGTGTCTGTGAGATGTCATTCACTGTCTAAATCATGCTTCCTGGTAAGTATTTCACAGTTGTGTCTGTAAGATGT
Organism: Fragum sueziense; assembly: GCA_963680895.1. Classification (NCBI taxonomy): domain Eukaryota; kingdom Metazoa; phylum Mollusca; class Bivalvia; order Cardiida; family Cardiidae; genus Fragum; species Fragum sueziense. The sequence continues at coordinate 43,685 of CAVMGG010000779.1, forward strand.
GATTCACTGTCTAAATCATGCTTCCTGGTAAGTATTCCACAGTTGTTTTTGTGAGTTGTGATTCACTGTCTAAATCATGCTTCCTGGTAAGTATTTCACAGTTGTGTCTGTAAGATGTGATTCACTGTCTAAATCATGCTTCCTGGTAAGTATTCCACAGTTGTATCTGTGAGATGTGATTCACTGTCTAAATCATGCTTCCTGGTAAGTATTCCACAGTTGTGTATGTAAGATGTGATTCACTGTCTAAATCATGCTTCCTGGTAAGTATTACATAGTTTTGTCTGTGAGATGTGATTCACTTTCTAAATCATGCTTTCTGGTAAGTATTCCACAGTTGTATCTGTGAGATGTGATTCACTGTCTAAATCATGCTTTCTGGTGAGTATTCCACGTTTGTGTCTGTGAGATGTGATTCACTGTCTAAATCATGCTTCCTGGTAAGTATTCCACAGTTGTATCTGTGAGATGTGATTCACTCTCTAAATCATGCTTCCTGGTAAGTATTCCATAATTTTGTCTGTGAGATGTGATTCACTGTATAAATCATGCTTCCTGGTAAGTATTCCACAGTTGTGTCTGTAAGATGTGATTCACTGTCTAAATCATGCTTCCTGGTAAGTATTCCACAGTTGTATCTGTGAGATGTGATTCACTGTCTAAATCATGCTTCCTGGTAAGTATTCCACAGTTGTATCTGTGAGATGTGATTCACTGTCTAAATCATGCTTCCTGGTAAGTATTCACAGTTGTGTATGTAAGATGTGATTCACTGTCTAAATCATGCTTCCTGGTAAGTATTACATAGTTTTGTCTGTGAGATGTGATTCACTTTCTAAATCATGCTTCCTGGTAAGTATTCCACAGTTGTGTCTGTAAGATGTGATTCACTGTCTAAATCATGCTTCCTGGTAAGTATTCCACAGTTGTATCTGTGAGATGTGATTCACTCTCTAAATCATGCTTTCTGGTAAGTATTCCACAGTTGTGTCTGTAAGATGTGATTCACTGTCTAAATCATGCTTCCTGGTAAGTATTCCACAGTTGTATCTGTGAGATGTGATTCACTGTCTAAATCATGCTTCCTGGTAAGTATTCCACAGTTGTGTCTGTAAGATGTGATTCACTGTCTAAATCATGCTTCCTGGTAAGTATTCCACAGTTGTGTCTGTGAGATGTGATTCACTGTCTAAATCATGCTTCCTGGTAAGTATTCCACAGTTGTATCTGTGAGATGTGATTCACTGTCTAAATCATGCTTCCTGGTGAGTATTCCACAGTTGTGTCTGTGAGATGTGATTCACTGTATAAATCATGCTTCCTGGTAAGTATTCCACAGTTGTGTATGTGAGATGTGATTCACTGTCTAAATCATGCTTCCTGGTAAGTATTCCACAGTTGTATCTGTGAGATGTGATTCACTGTCTAAATCATGCTTCCTGGTAAGTATTCCACAGTTGTGTCTGTGAGATGTGATTCACTGTCTAAATCATGCTTCCTGGTAAGTATTCCACAGTTGTATCTGTGAGATGTGATTCACTGTCTAAATCATGCTTCCTGGTGAGTATTCCACAGTTGTGTCTGTGAGATGTGATTCACTGTCTAAATCATGCTTTCTGGTAAGTATTCCACAGTTGTGTCTGTGAGATGTGATTCACTGTCTAAATCATGCTTTCTGGTAAGTATTCCACAGTTGTATCTGTAAGATGTGATTCACTGTCTAAATCATGCTTCCCGGTAAGTATTCCACAGTTGTGTCTGTAAGATGTGATTCACTCTCTAAATCATGCTTCCTGGTAAGTATTCCACAGTTGTGTCTGTGAGATGTGATTCACTGTCTAAATCACGCTTCCTGGTAAGTACTCCACAGTTGTGTCTGTGAGATGTGATTCACTGTCTAAATCATGCTTCCTGGTAAGTACTCCACAGTTGTGTCTGTGAGATGTGATTCACTGTCTAAATCATGCTTCCTGGTAAGTATTACATAGTTTTGTCTGTGACATGTGATTCACTGTCTAAATCATGCTTCCTGGTAAGTATTCCACAGTTGTGTCTGTGAGATGTGATTCACTGTCTAAATCATGCTTCCTGGTAAGTATTACATAGTTTTGTCTGTGAGATGTGATTCACTGTATAAATCATGCTTCCTGGTAAGTATTACATAGTTTTGTCTGTGAGATGTGATTCACTGTCTTAATCATGCTTCCTGGTAAGTATTCCACAGTTGTGTCTTTGAGATGTGATTCACTGTCTAAATCATGCTTCCTGGTAAGTACTCCACAGTTGTTTTTGTGAGATGTGATTCACTGTCTAAATCATGCTTCCTGGTAAGTATTCCACAGTTGTGTCTGTAAGATGTGATTCACTGTATAAATCATGCTTCCTGGTAAGTATTCCACAGTTGTATCTGTGAGATGTGATTCACTCTCTAAATCATGCTTCCTGGTAAGTATTCCACAGTTGTGTCTGTAAGATGTGATTCACTGTATAAATCATGCTTCCTGGTAAGTATTCCACAGTTGTGTCTGTGAGATGTGATTCACTGTCTAAATCATGCTTCCTGGTAAGTATTCCACAGTTGTGTCTTTGAGATGTGATTCACTGTCTAAATCATGCTTCCTGGTAAGTACTCCACAGTTGTGTCTTTGAGATGTGATTCACTGTCTAAATCATGCTTCCTGGTAAGTATTACATAGTTTTGTCTGTGAGATGTGATTCACTGTCTAAATCATGCTTCCTGGTAAGTATTCCACAGTTGTTTTTGTGAGATGTGATTCACTGTCTAAATCATGCTTCCTGGTAAGTATTCCACAGTTGTTTTTGTGAGATGTGATTCACTGTCTAAATCATGCTTCCTGGTAAGTATTCCACAGTTGTGTCTGTAAGATTCGATTCACTGTCTAAATCATGCTTCCTGGTGAGTATTCCACAGTTGTGTATGTGAGATGTGATTCACTGTCTAAATCATGCTTCCCGGTAAGAATTCCACAGTTGTGTCTGTGAGATTCGATTCACTGTCTAAATCATGCTTCCTGGTAAGTATTACATAGTTTTGTCTGTGAGATGTGATTCACTGTCTAAATAATGCTTCCTGGTAAGTATTCCACAGTTGTGTCTGTGAGATGTGATTCACTGTCTAAATCATGCTTCCTGGTAACTATTCTATAGTTTTGTCTGTGAGATGTGATTCACTGTCTAAATCATGCTTCCTGGTGAGTATTCCACAGTTGTGTCTGTGAGATGTGATTCACTGTCTAAATCATGCTTCCTGGTAACTATTCTATAGTTGTGTCTGTGAGATGTGATTCACTGTCTAAATCATGCTTCGCGGTAAGTATTCCACAGTTGTGTATATGAGATGTGATTCACTGTCTAAATCATGCTTCCTGGTAAGTATTCCACAGTTGTGTCTGTAAGATGTGATTCACTGTCTAAATCATGCTTCCTGGTGAGTATTCCACAGTTGTGTCTGTGAGATGTGATTCACTGTCTAAATCATGCTTCCTCGTAAGTATTCCACAGTTGTGTCTTTGAGGTGTGATTCACTGTCTAAATCATGCTTCCTCGTAAGTATTCCACAGTTGTGTATGTAAGATGTGATTCACTGTCTAAATCATGCTTCCTGGTAAGTATTCCACAGTTGTATCTGTAAGATGTGATTCACTGTCTAAATCATGCTTCCTGGTAAGTATTCCATAGTTGTATCTGTAAGATGTGATTCACTGTCTAAATCATGCTTCCTGGTAAGTATACCACAGTTGTGTCTGTGAGATGTGATTCACTGTCTAAATCATGCTTCCTCGTAAGTATTCCACAGTTGTATCTGTAAGATGTGATTCACTGTCTAAATCATGCTTCCTGGTAAGTATTCCACAGTTGTATCTGTAAGATGTGATTCACTGTCTAAATCATGCTTCCTGGTAAGTATTCCACAGTTGTGTCTGTAAGATGTGATTCACTTTCTAAATCATGCTTCCTCGTAAGTATTCCACAGTTGTGTCTGTGAGATGTGATTCACTGTCTAAATCATGCTTCCTGGTAAGTATTCCACAGTTGTGAATGTGAGATGTGATTCACTGTCTAAATCATGCTTCCTCGTAAGTATTCCACAGTTGTGTCTGTGAGATGTGATTCACTGTCTAAATCATGCTTTCTGGTAAGTATTCCACAGTTGTGTATGTGAGATGTGATTCACTGTCTAAATCATGCTTCCTGGTAAGTATTCCACAGTTGTGTATGTGAGATGTGATTCACTCTCTAAATCATGCTTCCTGGTAAGTATTCCACAGTTGTATCTGTGAGATGTGATTCACTGTCTAAATCATGCTTTCTGGTGAGTATTCCACAGTTGTGTCTGTGAGATGTGATTCACTGTCTAAATCATGCTTCCTGGTAAGTATTCCACAGTTGTGTATGTGAGATGTGATTCACTCTCTAAATCATGCTTCCTGGTAAGTATTCCACAGTTGTGTCTGTGAGAGGTGATTCACTGTCTAAATCATGCTTCCTGGTAAGTATTCCACAGTTGTGTATGTGAGATGTGATTCACTGTCTAAATCATGCTTCCTAGTAAGTATTCCACAGTTGTATCTGTGAGATGTGATTCACTGTCTAAATCATGCTTTCTGGTGAGTATTCCACAGTTGTGTCTGTGAGATGTGATTCATTGTCTAAATCATGCTTCCTGGTAAGTATTCCACAGTTGTGTATGTGAGATGTGATTCACTCTCTAAATCATGCTTTCTGGTGAGTATTCCACAGTTGTGTCTGTGAGATGTGATTCACTCTCTAAATCATGCTTTCTGGTGAGTATTCCACAGTTGTGTCTGTGAGATGTGATTCATTGTCTAAATCATGCTTTCTGGTAAGTATTCCACAGTTGTGTATGTGAGATGTGATTCACTGTCTAAATCATGCTTCCTGGTGAATATTCCACAGTTGTGTCTGTGAGATGTGATTCACTGTCTAAATCATGCTTTCTGGTGAGTATTCCACAGTTGTGTATGTGAGATGTGATTCACTCTCTAAATCATGCTTCCTGGTAAGTATTCCACAGTTGTGTCTGTGAGATGTGATTCACTCTCTAAATCATGCTTCCTGGTAAGTATTCCACAGTTGTGTCTGTAAGATGTGATTCATTGTCTAAAACATGCTTCCTGGTGAGTATTCCACAGTTGTGTCTGTGAGATGTGATTCACTGTCTAAATCATGCTTTCTGGTAAGTATTCCACAGTTGTATCTGTGAGATGTGATTCACTGTCTAAATCATGCTTCGCGGTAAGTATTCCACAGTTGTGTCTGTAAGATGTGATTCACTCTCTAAATCATGCTTCCTGGTAAGTATTCCACAGTTGTGTCTGTGAGATGTGATTCACTGTCTAAATCATGCTTCCTGGTAAGTACTCCACAGTTGTGTCTGTGAGATGTGATTCACTGTCTAAATCATGCTTTCTGGTAAGTATTCCACAGTTGTATCTGTGAGATGTGATTCACTGTCTAAATCATGCTTCCTGGTAAGTATTCCACAGTTGTGTATGTAAGATGTGATTCACTGTCTAAATCATGCTTCCTGGTAAGTATTCCACAGTTGTGTCTGTAAGATGTGATTCACTGTCTAAATCATGCTTCCTGGTAAGTATTCCACAGTTGTGTCTGTAAGATGTGATTCACTTTCTAAATCATGCTTCCTGGTAAGTATTCCACAGTTGTATCTGTGAGATGTGATTCACTGTCTAAATCATGCTTTCTGGTAAGTATTCCACAGTTGTGTCTGTGAGATGTCATTCACTCTCTAAATAATGCTTCCTGGTAAGTATTCCACAGTTGTTTTTGTGAGTTGTGATTCACTGTCTAAATCATGCTTCCTGGTAAGTATTTCACAGTTGTGTCTGTAAGATGTGATTCACTGTCTAAATCATGCTTCCTGGTAAGTATTCCACAGTTGTATCTGTGAGATGTGATTCACTGTCTAAATCATGCTTCCTGGTAAGTATTCCACAGTTGTGTATGTAAGATGTGATTCACTGTCTAAATCATGCTTCCTGGTAAGTATTACATAGTTTTGTCTGTGAGATGTGATTCACTTTCTAAATCATGCTTTCTGGTAAGTATTCCACAGTTGTATCTGTGAGATGTGATTCACTGTCTAAATCATGCTTTCTGGTGAGTATTCCACGTTTGTGTCTGTGAGATGTGATTCACTGTCTAAATCATGCTTCCTGGTAAGTATTCCACAGTTGTATCTGTGAGATGTGATTCACTCTCTAAATCATGCTTCCTGGTAAGTATTCCATAATTTTGTCTGTGAGATGTGATTCACTGTATAAATCATGCTTCCTGGTAAGTATTCCACAGTTGTGTCTGTAAGATGTGATTCACTGTCTAAATCATGCTTCCTGGTAAGTATTCCACAGTTGTATCTGTGAGATGTGATTCACTGTCTAAATCATGCTTCCTGGTAAGTATTCCACAGTTGTATCTGTGAGATGTGATTCACTGTCTAAATCATGCTTCCTGGTAAGTATTCACAGTTGTGTATGTAAGATGTGATTCACTGTCTAAATCATGCTTCCTGGTAAGTATTACATAGTTTTGTCTGTGAGATGTGATTCACTTTCTAAATCATGCTTTCTGGTAAGTATTCCACAGTTGTATCTGTGAGATGTGATTCACTGTCTAAATCATGCTTCCTGGTAAGTATTCCACAGTTGTGTCTGTGAGATGTGATTCACTCTCTAAATCATGCTTCCTGGTAAGTATTCCACAGTTGTGTCTGTAAGATGTGATTCACTGTCTAAATCATGCTTCCTGGTAAGTATTCCACAGTTGTGTCTGTGAGATGTGATTCACTGTCTAAATCATGCTTCCTGGTAAGTATTCCACAGTTGTATCTGTGAGATGTGATTCACTGTCTAAATCATGCTTCCTGGTGAGTATTCCACAGTTGTGTCTGTGAGATGTGATTCACTGTATAAATCATGCTTCCTGGTAAGTATTCCACAGTTGTGTATGTGAGATGTGATTCACTGTCTAAATCATGCTTCCTGGTAAGTATTCCACAGTTGTATCTGTGAGATGTGATTCACTGTCTAAATCATGCTTCCTGGTAAGTATTCCACAGTTGTGTCTGTGAGATGTGATTCACTGTCTAAATCATGCTTCCTGGTAAGTATTCCACAGTTGTATCTGTGAGATGTGATTCACTGTCTAAATCATGCTTCCTGGTGAGTATTCCACAGTTGTGTCTGTGAGATGTGATTCACTGTCTAAATCATGCTTTCTGGTAAATATTCCACAGTTGTGTCTGTGAGATGTGATTCACTGTCTAAATCATGCTTCCTGATAAGTATTCCACAGTTGTATCTGTGAGATGTGATTCACTGTCTAAATCATGCTTCCTGGTAAGTATTCCACAGTTGTATCTGTGAGATGTGATTCACTGTCTAAATCATGCTTCCTGGTGAGTATTCCACAGTTGTGTCTGTGAGATGTGATTCACTGTCTAAATCATGCTTCCTGGTAAGTATACCACAGTTGTATCTGTGAGATGTGATTCACTGTATAAATCATGCTTCCTGGTAAGTATTCCACAGTTGTGTCTGTGAGATGTGATTCACTGTCTAAATCATGCTTCCTGGTAAGTATTCCACAGTTGTATCTGTGAGATGTGATTCACTGTCTAAATCATGCTTCCTGGTAAGTATTCCACAGTTGTGTATGTAAGATGTGATTCACTGTCTAAATCATGCTTCCTGGTAAGTATTCCACAGTTGTGTCTGTAAGATGTGATTCACTGTCTAAATCATGCTTCCTGGTAAGTATTCCACAGTTGTGTATGTGAGATGTGATTCACTGTCTAAATCATGCTTCCTGGTAAGTATTCCACAGTTGTATCTGTGAGATGTGATTCACTGGCTAAATCATGCTTCCTGGTAAGTATTCCACAGTTGTGTCTGTGAGATGTGATTCACTGTCTAAATCATGCTTCCTGGTAAGTATTCCACAGTTGTATCTGTGAGATGTGATTCACTGTCTAAATCATGCTTCCTGGTGAGTATTCCACAGTTGTGTCTGTGAGATGTGATTCACTGTCTAAATCATGCTTTCTGGTAAATATTCCACAGTTGTGTCTGTGAGATGTGATTCACTGTCTAAATCATGCTTCCTGGTAAGTATTCCACAGTTGTATCTGTGAGATGTGATTCACTGTCTAAATCATGCTTCCTGGTAAGTATTCCACAGTTGTATCTGTGAGATGTGATTCACTGTCTAAATCATGCTTCCTGGTGAGTATTCCACAGTTGTGTCTGTGAGATGTGATTCACTGTCTAAATCATGCTTCCTGGTAAGTATACCACAGTTGTATCTGTGAGATGTGATTCACTGTATAAATCATGCTTCCTGGTAAGTATTCCACAGTTGTGTCTGTGAGATGTGATTCACTGTCTAAATCATGCTTCCTGGTAAGTATTCCACAGTTGTGTCTGTGAGATGTGATTCACTGTCTAAATCATGCTTCCTGGTAAGTATTCCACAGTTGTGTATGTAAGATGTGATTCACTGTCTAAATCATGCTTCCTGGTAAGTATTCCACAGTTGTGTCTGTAAGATGTGATTCACTGTCTAAATCATGCTTCCTGGTAAGTATTCCACAGTTGTGTATGTGAGATGTGATTCACTGTCTAAATCATGCTTCCTCATAAGTATTCCACAGTTGTGTCTGTGAGATGTGATTCACTGTCTAAATCATGCTTCCTGGTAAGTATTCCACAGTTGTGTCTGTGAGATGTGATTCACTCTCTAAATCATGCTTTCTGGTAAGTATTCCACAGTTGTGTCTGTAAGATGTGATTCAGTGTCTAAATCATGCTTCCTGGTGAGTATTCCACAGTTGTGTCTGTAAGATGTGATTCACTGTCTAAATCATGCTTCCTGGTAAGTATTCCACAGTTGTGTATGTGAGATGTGATTCACTGTCTAAATAATGCTTCCTCGTAAGTATTCCACAGTTGTGTCTGTGAGATGTGATTCACTGTCTAAATCATGCTTTCTCGTAAGTATTCCACAGTTGTGTCTGTGAGATGTGATTCACTCTCTAAATCATGCTTCCTGGTAAGTATTCCACAGTAGTGTCTGTAAGATGTGATTCACTTTCTAAATCATGCTTCCTCGTAAGTATTCCACAGTTGTGTCTGTGAGATGTGATTCACTGTCTAAATCATGCTTCCTGGTAAGTATTCCACAGTTGTTTTTGTGAGTTGTGATTCACTGTCTAAATCATGCTTCCTGGTAAGTATTCCACAGTTGTATCTGTAAGATGTGATTCACTGTCTAAATCATGCTTCCTGGTAAGTATTCCACAGTTGTGTCTGTGAGATGTGATTCACTGTCTAAATCATGCTTCCTGGTGAGTATTCCACAGTTGTGTCTGTGAGATGTGATTCACTGTCTAAATCATGCTTCCTGGTGAGTATTCCACAGTTGTGTCTGTGAGATGTGATTCACTGTCTAAATCATGCTTCCTGGTGAGTATTCCACAGTTGTGTCTGTGAGATGTGATTCACTGTCTAAATCATGCTTCCTGGTAAGTATTCCACAGTTGTGTATGTGAGATGTGATTCACTGTCTAAATCATGCTTCCTGGTAAGTATTCCACAGTTGTGTATGTGAGATGTGATTCACTGTCTAAATCATGCTTCCTGGTAAGTATTACATAGTTGTGTATGTGAGATGTGATTCACTGTCTAAATCATGCTTCCTGGTAAGTATTCCACAGTTGTGTATGTGAGATGTGATTCACTGTCTAAATCATGCTTCCTGGTAAGTATTACATAGTTGTGTATGTGAGATGTGATTCACTGTCTAAATCATGCTTCCTGGTAAGTATTCCACAGTTGTATCTGTAAGATGTGATTCACTGTCTAAATCATGCTTCCTGGTAAGTATTCCACAGTTGTGTATGTGAGATGTGATTCACTCTCTAAATCATGCTTTCTGGTAAGTATTCCACAGTTGTGTCTGTAAGATGTGATTCACTCTCTAAATCATGCTTCCTGGTAAGTATTCCACAGTTGTGTCTGTGAGATGTGATTCACTCTCTTAATCATGCTTCCTGGTGAGTATTCCACAGTTGTGTCTGTAAGATGTGATTCACTGTCTAAATCATGCTTCCTGGTGAGTATTCCACAGTTGTGTCTGTAAGATGTGATTCACTGTCTGAATCATGCTTTCTGGTAAGTATACCACAGTTGTGTCTGTGAGATGTGATTCACTGTCTGAATCATGCTTTCTGGTAAGTATTCCACAGTTGTATCTGTGAGATGTGATTCACTGTATAAATCATGCTTCCTGGTGAGTATTCCACAGTTGTGTCTGTGAGATGTGATTCACTGTCTAAATCATGCTTTCTGGTAAATATTCCACAGTTGTGTCTGTGAGATGTGATTCACTGTCTAAATCATGCTTCCTGGTAAGTATTCCACAGTTGTATCTGTGAGATGTGATTCACTGTCTAAATCATGCTTCCTGGTAAGTATTCCACAGTTGTATCTGTGAGATGTGATTCACTGTCTAAATCATGCTTCCTGGTGAGTATTCCACAGTTGTGTCTGTGAGATGTGATTCACTGTCTAAATCATGCTTCCTGGTAAGTATACCACAGTTGTATCTGTGAGATGTGATTCACTGTATAAATCATGCTTCCTGGTAAGTATTCCACGTTTGTGTCTGTGAGATGTGATTCACTGTCTAAATCATGCTTCCTGGTAAGTATTCCACAGTTGTGTCTGTGAGATGTGATTCACTGTCTAAATCATGCTTCCTGGTAAGTATTCCACAGTTGTGTATGTAAGATGTGATTCACTGTCTAAATCATGCTTCCTGGTAAGTATTCCACAGTTGTGTCTGTAAGATGTGATTCACTGTCTAAATCATGCTTCCTGGTAAGTATTCCACAGTTCTGTATGTGAGATGTGATTCACTGTCTAAATCATGCTTCCTCATAAGTATTCCACAGTTGTGTCTGTGAGATGTGATTCACTGTCTAAATCATGCTTCCTGGTAAGTATTCCACAGTTGTGTCTGTGAGATGTGATTCACTGTCTAAATCATGCTTCCTGGTAAGTATTCCACAGTTGTGTCTGTAAGATGTGATTCACTGTCTAAATCATGCTTCCTGGTAAGTATTCCACAGTTGTATCTGTAAGATGTGATTCACTGTCTAAATCATGCTTCCTGGTAAGTATTCCACAGTTGTGTATGTGAGATGTGATTCACTGTCTAAATCATGCTTTCTGGTAAGTATTCCACAGTTGTGTATGTGAGATGTGATTCACTGTCTAAATCATGCTTCCTGGTGAGTATTCCACAGTTGTGTCTGTAAGATGTGATTCACTGTCTAAATCATGCTTCCTGGTAAGTATTCCACAGTTGTGTATGTGAGATGTGATTCACTGTCTAAATAATGCTTCCTCGTAAGTATTCCACAGTTGTGTCTGTGAGATGTGATTCACTGTCTAAATCATGCTTTCTGGTAAGTATTCCACAGTTGTGTCTGTGAGATGTGATTCACTCTCTAAATCATGCTTCCTGGTAAGTATTCCACAGTAGTGTCTGTAAGATGTGATTCACTTTCTAAATCATGCTTCCTCGTAAGTATTCCACAGTTGTGTCTGTGAGATGTGATTCACTGTCTAAATCATGCTTCCTGGTAAGTATTCCACAGTTGTTTTTGTGAGTTGTGATTCACTGTCTAAATCATGCTTCCTGGTAAGTATTCCACAGTTGTATCTGTAAGATGTGATTCACTGTCTAAATCATGCTTCCTGGTGAGTATTCCACAGTTGTGTCTGTGAGATGTGATTCACTGTCTAAATCATGCTTCCTGGTGAGTATTCCACAGTTGTGTCTGTGAGATGTGATTCACTGTCTAAATCATGCTTCCTGGTGAGTATTCCACAGTTGTGTCTGTGAGATGTGATTCACTGTCTAAATCATGCTTCCTGGTAAGTATTCCACAGTTGTGTCTGTGAGATGTGATTCACTGTCTAAATCATGCTTCCTGGTAAGTATTCCACAGTTGTGTATGTGAGATGTGATTCACTGTCTAAATCATGCTTTCTGGTAAGTATTCCACAGATGTGTATGTGAGATGTGATTCACTGTCTAAATCATGCTTCCTGGTAAGTATTACATAGTTGTGTATGTGAGATGTGATTCACTGTCTAAATCATGCTTCCTGGTAAGTATTCCACAGTTGTATCTGTAAGATGTGATTCACTGTCTAAATCATGCTTCCTGGTAAGTATTCCACGTTTGTGTCTGTGAGATGTGATTCACTCTCTAAATCATGCTTCCTGGTAAGTATTCCACAGTTGTGTCTGTGAGATGTGATTCACTCTCTTAATCATGCTTCCTGGTGAGTATTACATAGTTTTGTCTGTGAGATGTGATTCACTGTCTAAATCATGCTTCCTGGTAAGTATTCCACAGTTGTGTATGTGAGATGTGATTCACTGTCTAAATCATGCTTCCTGGTAAGTATTCCACAGTTGTATCTGTGAGATGTGATTGACTGTCTAAATCATGCTTTCTGGTAAGTATTCCACAGTTGTGTATGTGAGATGTGATTCACTCTCTAAATCATGCTTCCTGGTAAGTATTCCACAGTTGTGTCTGTGAGTTGTGATTCACTGTCTAAATCATGCTTCCTGGTAAGTATTCCACAGTTGTGTATGTGAGATGTGATTCACTGTCTAAATCATGCTTCCTGGTAAGTATTCCACAGTTGTATCTGTGAGATGTGATTCACTGTCTAAATCATGCTTCCTGGTAAGTATTCCACAGTTGTGTCTGTGAGTTGTGATTCACTGTCTAAATCATGCTTCCTGGTAAGTATTCCACAGTTGTGTATGTGAGATGTGATTCACTGTCTAAATCATGCTTCTTGGTAAGTATTCCACAGTTGTATCTGTAAGATGTGATTCACTCTCTAAATCATGCTTCCTGGTAAGTATTCCACAGTTGTATCTGTGAGATGTGATTCATTGTCTAAAACATGCTTCCTGGTGAGTATTCCACAGTTGTGTCTGTAAGATGTGATTCACTGTCTAAATCATGCTTCCTGGTGAGTATTCCACAGTTGTGTCTGTAAGATGTGATTCACTGTCTGAATCATGCTTTCTGGTAAGTATACCACAGTTGTGTCTGTGAGATGTGATTCACTGTCTGAATCATGCTTTCTGGTAAGTATACCACAGTTGTGTCTGTGAGATGTGATTCACTGTCTAAATCACGCTTCCTGGTGAGTATTCCACAGTTGTGTCTGTAAGATGTGATTCACTGTCTAAATCATGCTTCCTGGTAAGTATTCCACAGTTGTGTATGTGAGATGTGATTCACTGTCTAAATCATGCTTCCTCGTAAGTATTCCACAGTTGTGTCTGTGAGATGTGATTCACTGTCTAAATCATGCTTCCTCGTAAGTATTCCATAGTTGTGTCTTTGAGATGTGATTCACTGTCTAAATCATGCTTCCTCGTAAGTATTCCATAATTTTGTCTGTGAGATGTGATTCACTGTCTAAATAATGCTTCCTGGTAAGTATTCCACAGTTGTATCTGTGAGATGTGATTCACTGTCTAAATCATGCTTCCTCGTAAGTATTCCACAGTTGTATCTGTGAGATGTGATTCACTGTCTAAATCATGCTTCCTGGTGAGTATTCCACAGTTGTGTCTTTGAGATGTTATTCACTCTCTAAATCATGCTTCCTGGTAAGTATTCCACAGTTGTATCTGTGAGATGTGATTCACTGTCTAAATCATGCTTCCTGGTAAGTATTACATAGTTGTATCTGTGAGATGTGATTCACTGTCTAAATCATGCTTCCTGGTAAGTATTACATAGTTGTATCTGTGAGATGTGATTCACTGTCTAAATCATGCTTCCTCGTAAGTATTCCATAATTTTGTCTGTGAGTTGTGATTCACTGTCTAAATCATGCTTCCTGGTAAGTATTCCACAGTTGTATCTGTGAGATGTGATTCACTGTCTAAATCATGCTTCCTGGTAAGTATTACATAGTTGTATCTGTGAGATGTGATTCACTGTCTAAATCATGCTTTCTGGTAAGTATTCCACAGTTATATCTGTGAGATGTGATTCACTGTCTAAATCATGCTTCCTGGTAAGTATTCCACAGTTGTGTATGTGAGATGTGATTCACTGTCTAAATCATGCTTCCTGGTGAGTATTCCACAGTTGTGTCTTTGAGATGTGATTCACTGTCTAAATCATGCTTCCTGGTAAGTATTCCACAGTTGTGTATGTGAGATGTGATTCACTGTCTAAATCATGCTTCCTGGTAAGTATTCCACGTTTGTGTCTGTGAGATGTGATTCACTGTCTAAATCATGCTTTCTGGTGAGTATTCCACAGTTGTGTCTGTGAGATGTGATTCACTGTCTAAATCATGCTTCCTGGTAAGTATTCCACGTTTGTGTCTGTGAGATGTGATTCACTGTCTAAATCATGCTTTCTGGTGAGTATTCCACAGTTGTGTCTGTGAGATGTGATTCACTGTCTAAATCATGCTTCCTGGTGAATATTCCACAGTTGTGTATGTGAGATGTGATTCACTGTCTAAATCATGCTTCCTAGTAAGTATTCCACAGTTGTGTCTGTGAGATGTGATTCACTGTCTAAATCATGCTTCCTGGTGAATATTCCACAGTTGTGTATGTGAGATGTGATTCACTGTCTAAATCATGCTTCCTGGTAAGTATTCCACAGTTGTATCTGTGAGATGTGATTCACTGTCTAAATCATGCTTCCTGGTAAGGATTCCACAGTTGTGTCTGTAAGATGCGATTCACTCTCTAAATCATGCTTCCTGGTAAGTATTCCACAGTTGTGTCTGTGAGATGTGATTCACTGTCTAAATCATGCTTTCTGGTGAGTATTCCACAGTTGTGTCTGTGAGATGTGATTCACTGTCTAAATCATGCTTCCTGGTAAGTATTCCACAGTTGTGTCTGTAAGATGTGATTCACTTTCTAAATCATGCTTCCTGGTAAGTATTCCACAGTTGTGTCTGTGAGATGTGATTCACTGTCTAAATCATGCTTCCTGGTAAGTATTCCACAGTTGTGTCTGTGAGATGTGATTCACTGTCTAAATCATGCTTCCTGGTAAGTATTCCACAGTTGTTTTTGTGAGTTGTGATTCACTTTCTAAATCATGCTTCCTGGTAAGTATTCCACAGTTGTGTATGTGAGATGTGATTCACTTTCTAAATCATGCTTCCTGGTAAATATTCCACAGTTGTGTCTTTGAGATGTGATTCACTGTCTAAATCATGCTTCCTGGTGAGTATTCCACAGTTGTGTCTGTGAGATGTGATTCACTGTCTAAATCATGCTTCCCGGTAAGTATTCCACAGTTGTGTCTGTGAGTTGTGATTCACTGTCTAAATCATGCTTTCTGGTAAGTATTCCACAGTTGTGTCTGTGAGATGTGATTCACTGTCTAAATCATGCTTCCTGGTAAGTATTCCACAGTTGTGTATGTGAGATGTGATTCACTGTCTAAATCATGCTTCCTGGTAAGTATTCCACAGTTGTGTATGTGAGATGTGATTCACTGTCTAAATCATGCTTCCTGGTAAGTATTACATAGTTGTGTATGTGAGATGTGATTCACTGTCTAAATCATGCTTCCTGGTAAGTATTCCACAGTTGTATCTGTAAGATGTGATTCACTGTCTAAATCATGCTTCCTGGTAAGTATTCAACGTTTGTGTCTGTGAGATGTGATTCACTCTCTAAATCATGCTTCCTGGTAAGTATTCCACAGTTGTGTCTGTGAGATGTGATTCACTCTCTTAATCATGCTTCCTGGTGAGTATTCCACAGTTGTGTCTGTAAGATGTGATTCACTGTCTAAATCATGCTTCCTGGTGAGTATTCCACAGTTGTGTCTGTAAGATGTGATTCACTGTCTGAATCATGCTTTCTGGTAAGTATACCACAGTTGTGTCTGTGAGATGTGATTCACTGTCTGAATCATGCTTTCTGGTAAGTATTCCACAGTTGTATCTGTGAGATGTGATTCACTGTATAAATCATGCTTCCTGGTGAGTATTCCACAGTTGTGTCTGTGAGATGTGATTCACTGTCTAAATCATGCTTTCTGGTAAATATTCCACAGTTGTGTCTGTGAGATGTGATTCACTGTCTAAATCATGCTTCCTGGTAAGTATTCCACAGTTGTATCTGTGAGATGTGATTCACTGTCTAAATCATGCTTCCTGGTAAGTATTCCACAGTTGTATCTGTGAGATGTGATTCACTGTCTAAATCATGCTTCCTGGTGAGTATTCCACAGTTGTGTCTGTGAGATGTGATTCACTGTCTAAATCATGCTTCCTGGTAAGTATACCACAGTTGTATCTGTGAGATGTGATTCACTGTATAAATCATGCTTCCTGGTAAGTATTCCACGTTTGTGTCTGTGAGATGTGATTCACTGTCTAAATCATGCTTCCTGGTAAGTATTCCACAGTTGTGTCTGTGAGATGTGATTCACTGTCTAAATCATGCTTCCTGGTGAGTATTCCACAGTTGTTTTTGTGAGTTGTGATTCACTTTCTAAATCATGCTTCCTGGTAAGTACTCCACAGTTGTTTTTGTGAGTTGTGATTCACTGTCTAAATCATGCTTCCTGGTGAGTATTCCACAGTTGTGTCTGTAAGATGTGATTCACTGTCTAAATCATGCTTCCTGGTGAGTATTCCACAGTTGTGTCTGTAAGATGTGATTCACTCTTTAAATCATGCTTCCTGGTGAGTATTCCACAGTTGTTTTTGTGAGTTGTGATTCACTTTCTAAATCATGCTTCCTGGTAAGTACTCCACAGTTGTGTTTGTGAGTTGTGATTCACTGTCTAAATCATGCTTCCTGGTAAGTATTCCACAGTTGTGTATGTGAGATGTGATTCACTGTCTAAATCATGCTTCCTGGTGAGTATTCCACAGTTGTGTCTGTGAGTTGTGATTCACTGTCTAAATCATGCTTCCTGGTAAGTATTCCACAGTTGTTTTTGTGAGATGTGATTCACTGTCTAAATAATGCTTCCTGGTAAGTATTCCATAGTTGTGTCTTTGAGATGTGATTCACTGTCTAAATCATGCTTCCTAGTAACCATTCCATAGTTGTATCTTTTGGATATTATTCACTGTCTAAATCATTCTTCTAAGTTAGTATTCCCCAAGCACGGGTCCAGACATTTTCATAATGAGGATTTCGTTTTTTGAAAGGATCCAGGCTACATCGGCGCATAAAACATTCCTTAACTCCCGGATTATATTAAATTCATTTATAGATATTAGTTAAGAGCTAGATAAAGGGGTCCCTCAGATACTTTAGTGGATCCAGATCAGCCTGTGTGTTGGCATATATTTTTTAACACCAAATTGAAAGTAAACAGAGATGAGTTAATCTAACTAACTCTTAAAATAGTCGTAATAAACTGATCAAAATCCACATCGGTCTAAAGCGTCAAAAACGTTATTTTCACACACTGTGTGTTTGTATTTTTCTTCAGTCTGGTTCTATCTATAACGGTGAGAGACTATGGACAATAACCGTAGCAGAAGGAAGTCCAAACAAATATCTAGCACACAGGCATGATGACCGACCAGCAGGATATGAGAAACATTGTGAGAGA
Organism: Fragum sueziense; assembly: GCA_963680895.1. Taxonomy (NCBI): domain Eukaryota; kingdom Metazoa; phylum Mollusca; class Bivalvia; order Cardiida; family Cardiidae; genus Fragum; species Fragum sueziense. The sequence continues at coordinate 61,409 of CAVMGG010000779.1, forward strand.
AGGACAACAGTGGCAAATTGATGGTAAGTTTTATCTATGTTTGACCCTGTTTTACCATTGTTCGTGCAGCTATTGTACTAAAATCTATTAATCCTTTCCCGAATGGCAAACATTAAGTCTGTTCCAGTTTTAGAGGAGTTGCAGACAATAAATTAAGTGTTACTTTGTGCAAGGAATGTGTACATCACAGCATGAAAAAATATTAAGGCAAAAGGAGAAATTGCTGATTATCCGCAATTTATTCTTTTGCGTCAATGTTTTCCAACGCCATATCTATTAAACACGTTAAAACCTTGTCTTGTTTGGAAAAGTTTAATATCTTTCAGAAAATACGCCTTTAAAGTTAAGACAGAAATGACAAATTC